>CBVK0101020216.1:0-10165 GCA_900067695.1 Picea abies
AAATGAAAGAGGCCGACAGAAATAGCTTAAAGATGCATTTAGGGTTGGGGGTAGAGCGTGTAGGGTTTTGAGAGTGGAGAGGGAAAAAGGGGCACGTGGGCCTCATGCAAGGACCCACGATGCCCATATCAATTAATTTAATTTTTTTTTGTGTTATTTTGTTTTATTTATTTATTATTTATTATTATTATTCGTTAAAATTTGAAATTTAAAATTAGTTTTAATTAGTTTAAAAATTTGATTTTCTTTTTATTAGTTTTAATGGTCTTCCATAAATTAGTTTTAATTAGTTTTAAATTAGTTCTAATTAGTTTTAGAATTTATTTATTTTTTATTAGTTTTAATGGCCTTCCATAAATTAGTTTTAATTAGTTCTAAATTTAAATCTAAGAGTAAAATTTAAATTTTAAATTAGTTCTAAATTTTAGAGTAAATTTTTTTTTTTTTTAAGTTTTAAATTTTTAGAGCAAAGTTTAATTTAAAAAAAATAATAATAATAAATTTTGATTGAATTTTATTTCAACTATTGATATTAATGATTAATTAATTAAAGAAAGTAATTGATATTAATACTTGAGTACATACTTTAATCATTAAGTATGTTCAAGGTTACATTATTCGATTTTAAAAAAAGAAAAAAAGAAGAAGAAAGTTTAAGGACTTAGACCAAGATAAGCGGGAGGGGGTTTCATGCATGCTAGGAAAGTAAGCTAGAGAAATTGATGAGTGTGGTGCGATGCTAGCATAGCTACCAGGAGAGGGAGTTAGTAGTTTTATTAGGTAGTGACACCAAGCTTAGATACTTTAACCCTAACCTAGCCACCTCCCCTAAAGAGAGTAACGTCTGTTTACAGACAAGTAAAAAAACACTTATGCCTAACCCTGTTTTTTAGTTTAAGTTGCACAAATGTGAAATGTCCTTGAACTCACCTGACCACTTGGGTTGATGCATATTAAATTATACGGGATGATTAGGACTCAAGGAAATTGAGGTAGAGGGGCATCGTCGTAGGGACTGCCAGCGCCACCACCACCATCGCCAGAACTAGCTCTCATACTGCACTCTTTGGAGGCCATAAATGAGACTTTAAATGGGCTTCTACTAGAAAGGATCGAAGTGGAGCCCCCACCATCTGGAATAGGTAATCCAGAAGCGTCAAGGGATTCAGGGGGAGGACCTCCACCCGAAGACATCACTAGAGAATTGCAGAAGATCAAACTTCTAGAGTTTGCCGGGGGTCGTGCCAATGAACATGCCAAGGCATGGTTGGAAGGCATGACAAGGTGTTTTTCCCTAAGAGACTATGCATCCACTTCAAAGGCGAAGATAGAGATTTTTCAGTTGAGAGGAAGTGCCTTGAACTGGTGGGGAAACCTGGAAAGGAAACTACATGTTACCCCGAACACCGTATCTTGGTAACTTTTCGAGGAGAGGTTCCGAAGGAAATATCTACCAGCTTTCTACAAGGAACAACAGGTGGGAGCATTTCATGCTCTAGTGCAAAGAAACAGAACCGTAGAAGAATATGCGATCATGTTTATGGAATTGGTCAAATATGTTTCATACATGGATAATGACCAACAACAAGTAGAACACTTTGTCTATGGGTTAAACCCTAAGATAAGGGCTATGATGCAGATGTGGAAACCGTCTTCAGTAGCAGAAGCAGTGGAAAATATGTGTTATGTGGAGGAACACATGAACTTAACTGGAGGTACGAGACCAAACTTTCTGCATCATCCTGGATTTGTGGGGAAGGCCCCTAGGACATTTCCCAAAGGAGGGGGCTCAAGGCCACATCCATATGGTAATAGAGTCACACCAAGGAGAGAAGCCGCAGGGATTTCAATGGTAGCGAGTGTATCATCTCGTTCATCACCGACACAGGCAGGTCCACGACCATCTCAGGGGATAGCTAGTGGGGGCAGGGGTTCCATGGGAAGGAACTCATTTCAGAGACAATCACAAAATAGTGCGTAGGTTCAATCCCATGTTACCTGTTGGGGATGCAGAGGACCCCATTACCAGTATGAATACCCAGAGTTACAATCAGGATTTTTGCATAGAGAAGGAAAGGCCTGGATGGGAAGAGCAAGTAGCAGCCACCAGATTTACACAACGATTAATAATCGCCAGGAAGAACATCGATCCATGGTGGTGGAGTCATCAAGTACGCTAAATCATATCAATGTTAAGATTTTAATTGATTATGGTGCTAAAAATAGTTTCATTTCACCATCTGTATTAGAAAAGAGTGGGTTGGCAGCCTATGAGCACGATGACTTTAAACAAGTCGAGATGGCTTTGGGCGAAAAACAAGCGGTAGGACCTTGCATTGATAATTGTATATTAGACCTGGGAGTGTGTACTACCAGGTTGAAGGTATACATCACTGCTCTCGGGGCATATGACCTAATCATCGGAATGGATTGGTTAGAAGCTCATCAGGATTTGGTTGATTGTTTCACAAAAAGGGTGCTTTGTGTCGACTATGAAGGAAGACTAGTAGAGATCCATGGTGTACGGAGATAGGTGTCTCTATGCTTTATCTCAACTATGAAGGTTAAGTGGTGCATGAGGCAAGGTTTTCAACTTTATGTAGTGGAAGCAATGAGTGAAAGGAAGGGAGCCTCCTTGGATTAGTACCCAGTATTGTCAGAGTTTAAAGATGTTTTTTTGAACGAGTTACCAGGGTTACCTCCTGAGAGGGATCTTGATTTCACTATTGAGATAAAACCTGGTGCAGAACCAATTTCCAAAACTCCATATAGGATGATAGCGCCAGAACTTTGTGAGCTACAGATGCAGTTAAAAGAGCTACTCGACTTAGGACTAATAAGACCCAGTGTCTCACCTTGGGGTGCACCAATAATTTTTGTGAAGAAGAAGGATGGTTCCTTACGACTATGCATAGATTATAGGGACTTGAACCGTTCTACAGTGAAAAATAGCTACCCAATGCTACAAATAGATGACCTCTTTGATCAGATTAAAGGAGCAGTGGTATTCTCAAAAATTGATTTGCGATCAGGGTATCACCCATTAAGGATTAAGGAAAGCAATATTCCTAAAACTACCTTTCGATCTCGGTTTGGAAATTACGAGTTCATCGTAGTACCTTTTGGATTGACCAATGTGCCAACAATATTCATGAGCCTCATGAATAGAGTATTTCAGAAGTACTTATACCACTTTGTACAAGTATTTCTAGATGACATCCTCATCTATTCCAAGAATAAAAGAGAACATGAGGAACACTTGTGAGTGGTGTTGTCTTGCCTTAGAGAAAACAAATTGTATGGGAAGTTGATGAAGTGTTCTTTACTCCAGAAATAAATCCACTATTTAGGTCATATCATTTCCGGTGAAGGAATATCTGTGGACCCAGAAAAGTTAAAGGCCATTATGGAATGGCCAGTGCCGAAAAATTCCCATGCGATAAGAAGCTTCATGGGGCTTGTAGGTTATTATCAGAGGTTTGTGGAGGGGTTATCTAAAATAGCTAAACCCATCACCCCTTTGCATTACAAGGGGATCAGGTATGATTGGACAGAAGAATGTGATAATGCATTCATCGAGCTTAATAGGTTACGAACTAGTGCACCAATTCTACGAGTGTCAAATATGGAAAAGGACTTCACATTCTGCACGGATGCCTCGGAACAAGGATTGGGGGCCGTGCTAATGCAAGATGGAGGAGTGATAGATTATGCATCAAGGAAGTTGAAGAAACATGAAGAGCTTTACGCTACTCATGATTTAGACTTGGCAGCTGTACTGCTATCTCTGAAACTTCGGAGGCACTATCTTGTGTGGCGAAACTTTGAGCTCAAAATGGACTATCAAAGTTTAAAACATCTCTTCACTCAAAGGGATCTGAATGCCAGGAAAATGCGATGGAGTGAGTTTATGAGTGAGTACGATTTTGGTATTTCATACATCAAGGGAAAGGAAAATGTGGTTGTAGATGCCTTGAGTAGGAGACCACATGTCTTCTCCTTGGTACCCTTAAAAGTCAATCTGAGGGAACATGTGTTGATGCAAATCCTTGGAGATAGTTGGTATTTAAAGGTTACCTCAAACCTCCAGAGTGGGAGGAAATTTGATCCAAAGTATGAAGGATATAGTCTGGAAGAAGACAGATTGTTAATATATCGAGAAAGGATGTACGTCCCTGAAGGTGGGGATATTCAAAGCATCATACTGATGGAAGCCCATAGAGAACTTTATTGTGTGCATCCAGGTGTGAAGAAGATGTATGCAGACATGAGGAATCTCTTCTTCTAAGTAGGTATGAAGCACAATGTAGTCCATTTCGTCACCAAGTACCTAGAGTGTCAACAAGTGAAATCCGACCACCACCACCCGACATGCCTCCTACAACCACATGATGTTCCTATGTCCAAGTGGGAAGTCATTTATATGGATTTTGTTGTGGGGTTTTCGCTCACATCTCATAGACACAATGCCATTCTTGTGATAGTTGATAAGTTAACCAAGAGTGCTCATTTTATTCTGGTTAGAGACACTTACGATGTCACTGATGTGGCATGCATGTTTGTAAGCGAGGTCATTCGTTTTCATGGGATACCCAAGAAGATCATTTCAAATAGGGAATCCAGATTCACTTCTAGGTTTTGGACAAGTTTGCAGTTAGCGTTGGGGACTCAGTTGAACTTAAGTACAACTTATCATCCTGAAATAGATGGGAAAACTGAGAGATTAAATCAAGTCATGGAAGACATGCTCAAGATGTATGTCATGGATAATCAAACCCATTGGGAGAAGTACCTACCTTTGGTAGAGTTCGCCTACATTAACATTTTTCATAGCTCCATTAGAATGCCACCCTATGAATCTCTGTATGGAAGGCCATGCAAAATGTCATTGAGTTGGGATAGATTAGAAGACCAAGTAACAGTTGGGCCAGAATTGATTCAAGAGATGGAGGAACAGGTGATTCAGATTAGGCAAAGACTAAAGGAAGCACAATATAGACAAAAAAGTTATGTGGATGCACACAGGACTGATCGAAGTTATAAAGTGGGAGATTGGGTGGTTAGACGGTTTTGTGTAGTGCATCAAGAAAAGTTGGGGACAACAGCGTTGGTGACAACAGTAGCATCAATTGGAGGTAAGCAATTTCATTATTCTATTGTGTTATAAAATTGGTTATAATCTACTTGTAAATATTATTATGCTATATTATGTGGTTATCATCATGTTGTTGAATATGCTTATATGTTGATTAATGAAATTGCTTATAAATTTTATGTTTAAATTTATTAAATTTTAGGTTCTCTTAGACAGGACCCTTACAACATGCAAACCTTTTATGGGTTTGCTACTCACGCCCTACAATATGTTATTTTCTCCCGCCACCCGTTGCGCCTCTCGCAATTTCACAATTGTATCTTGTGCTTCTCAAAGCCATCTCTGTAGCCAAACCGTTCTTCCTACGTGACCCTACGAGGACAATATCTCCTGGTCTTTTGCCTCTAACTGACATCGCAAGTCTCTATTCTCTTGGTAGAGTTCGGTTATCGCAAGTTTAGCTCGTTATAATTGATGAGTTTGGCTCTCGACGGGAGAACTTTGTGCTTTTTCCTGTCGTCTCCCACTTCCTCTACCAGTAGTCCCAACTGTCCTTGACTAGTTGATAGGCATCGTAGACCCCTCAGGAGAAGGACGTACATGTAGCTTGACCGAAAGGCGGTTTTCCTCCCCTTCACTCAATTTTTTCCTAGGCCTTCCTCTTCTCCATAGTTTCTTCTCATGAGAAGGCACGTTTAGCAACATACCTTTCTTAGATGCACCCTTTTCAGCTTCAATCTGCATTGAGTACACTGACACCATCTCCGAGCCAAAACATGCACCTCCTATTGGACTTTCAAGGACATGGGAAGCTAACTAGAAAGAATCCCAGGCACGCTAGGGATCAGACCTGACACTTCGGCTACCCTGCAGACCCTTTCCCATGTTTGGAGGAGATCCCATTACGCAACAACATAGCGACTTGTTCATCCGTAGGTGATGGAGGACATCTACACAAGACTTCACCAATATGAATTTGCTAGATCGAAATTCCAGAGAGTATAAGCTCAACATAAGCATAAGATTTCCCACAAAACTCCCAGAATTTATAAAAAAACAAAGGAGTGAAACATAATGTGCCAGTGTAACACTCATGCCTTGTGACATGGTGTTTAAAGAATCGATGCACCACATCTATTTTATGGATTCAATCCAAAGCATGTAAATGTCATCGATTGACGTTACAGAGAACGTCCGGTATGATCCTTTTGATCTTTCTCCAGACCTCTGTTATTCAACGAATGATGTTTTACATGCTTGATAATATGGATTCTGGGGGCATTTAGCGGCTTTCCTTTTATGGTGTCTGACCTTTTGGGAGTATACACATGCACGCTCACCTTCGATGTCTCTTTTTGGCCCCAAAGGTCAAATAATTACTATGACGATTTTAAAAAAAAAGCTCATAGATGTCATACTTGATTTGCCATTCCATGATATACTGACATAATTCATTTAACCAAAAGGAGCGGTGGATTCAGCTAGGTCATCACAGGTCATACGAAGGAGTGACTGAGATCACGTAAGTATTAAATGATTGAGACTAGCGGGCTACACATGTGCGTATTAGTCTTTTCAATTTTTTTATGTCCTATCACAGGTTGCTTAAATCATTAAACTTCCTCTATCTTGGTTTGCATGTAAGAATCTTCCCCGATTACTAAACATAGCTCATCTCGTGGCCTCACCAAAAGGACTCATAAGGAACACCGAAGCTGGATCATCGATGCAAGAAGGGATTTTGAGCTCCCCAAGTATGGTGCCCCTGATAATTTTATTGACTCGAGCAAGGTGGTCACATTGTACGTCGAATAAGACTCGCTGCAGACTAAAGAATGTGTGAAGATAGCCGATGCGAAGCCAGGACAAGTGCAACAATTCATGGAACACCCAATCAGAGCTCAAACCATGTTGCAACTACTAAAAGCAAGTTTGGTAAAGTACCAGATGCATGTAGTAGATATCATAGAAGTATATGCAGCCCCAATGGAACAACACAGGTTCCCATGGGCCCAAACCTGTGAAGATCTGTTTATCAGCTAGTCTGAATATGAAGAAAGTCATCCGTTTCAAGAAATATCCCAGATGAACTATTAAAGAAACTGTTGGATGACAATGCCATGTGGCGATTTTTGTTTGGTTTAAACTGTACTTAGTCATTAATTTTGGTTGAATTTTATATTATAAATAGAGACATCGACCGGTTAGTCAAGGGTCAATGGTTGTTGTAAGAACTATTTCATTTTGGTTGTTGATAATTATTTTGAGACTGTTATGAATTGAGAAGTCCTTCTTGACCAAAGACAAGTTATTTTCATTAGATGTATGTGATTAGAGTTGGAGAAGAATTACTTCCTATCCTGTTCCATGAATGATGCAGTAAATGAGTAAGAGCAATTAATTATGTTGTCAAGTTATCTAGTGCAATCTTTTGATGTTCTTTGCTTAATGATGAAGATAAATCGTTGTGTTGTTATGTGATGAATGTTACGGTAGATGAATTATTTTTCTTACCGTCATCTTGATTACATATGTGTTTTCTTTCTGTTAATTAGTTTTTCTCAGATAGTAATTCGATGTTCATTTGGTTAATGTATTAGTACTAGGCCCTTTGGCATAGAATCACTGCCTGCATGTTTGAGAAGTGGGTTATCCCAAGCTCAGCCTCTTCCCAGTAGTTGAAACTCAATCCTGTTACTTTTCAAGTTGGCTTATGCTGGTTTGCATCTCTCAAACTAGTCCCACTCAAGAGAAAATATAGAAAAGAACAGTCCTACCTGAAGGGAGAGCCTTCACAAGAAAACACAAATCCCATCGATAAATTGGTTGGATTGCAAGATCTAGATAACCATTGCATCTCAAATGCTACAGATTCTAATTGGGCCTCGGTGGAAGGTTTGGTTCCTACTATTGAATCAAGGAATTTAAGACCCATCAACACCTCACTAGTGTCTTCCTTGCTCCATATTTGTATTTGTGGAATGTTGAACCTATTAAGAAGCACAAACCAACAAAGAGAGAGAACAACGATATATATATATATATATTCCAATGAATCCTATGTATAAAATCTAGGAGTTATACAATAAAAATGAAGACACTTTTATAGGGAATAAATGTATCACTGCATTATGTTGAATTAAGGTGGAGAATACAACATATGCCTTGATGTTGCAAGGTCCCTTCCAATGGCCCTTTTCTTCAATACACACACCTTTTCTCCAATGCTTTTGATGAAGAGTATTCACAACCTGACTTGGAAAGATAAAGCAAAGCTATCACAAGTATAATCTTCAGCAGAATTCTTCATGCACAAGCCAACCTAGCCTTTCCAATGAGGGATCCCTCTTTATATAGGGTGAAAGAGGGATGGGTGAGGAGATTAGGATGATCACACTAAATCAAAGAAGAGAGTAATATCCAAACCGATTGGAGGCCACCTCATCTTCTATAAGATTCCCTTCTATAACTTCCTGAACTTTACCTTTTTCTCTTGTTTGAGAATCGTCGCACCCCGTGCACAAGCAACCTATAGTGACAGTGTAGTCTAGTTTTGGTGCAGCATGCAATGATCAAACATCATCGCACCCAAAGAATTTAGTAGGGTGCAACAATCTCCTTTGATATGGTTTCTAGGAAAATAAATATGATTCACTCTTCTCATGGAGAAAGTCTTATTTAATATCTTCTTGGAACATAGAAGTGAGTTATGCACATATCGTTAGTTGATCACATGAGTGACCAAAATAATGTGTAACATTGATCGCTTTTCAAAGATGGTGATTATGGCCCCCAAACCATAATCGCCATTGTCTCATATTGGGATAGTCGATTTCTCAACACATTCTATTCGAGCCTCTAGTCAATGTTGGACACCAAGATCAACATATCCATGGCCTTCCACCCCCAGACAGATGGCCAAAATGAGGTCGTAAATCAAATGATAGTGCATATCATGCACATGTATAATTACAAGCAACCTCGCACATGGGATGAGATTCTTTCCTATGTCCAACATAGCTACAATCGAGCCCTACATAGCTCAACTGGCCATAGCCCCTTTCAGGTGGGGTTAGGATTCCAACCATTGGGTCCCATAGATGTTTCACTACCCCTTGTGGTCACCTCGGTTGAATCATCTCCTACTCCAACTGAAGCTGACAAAGCCACCTGGTTAATTGAGCGGATACAACACATACACCAACAACAGGATATTCTACAAAAGTCCAATGACAAGTACAAGCAACACTATGATCAACACCGGGTGCCACATAAGTTTCAAGTGGGAAACAAAGTTTGGTTTCATTTGCAGAAAGTATGCCTTACCAGACCCCATTGGAAGCTTCTGCCACTATGTTATGGGTCATACACCATCACCAAGTTTGTGGGTGATAACTCTTTTGAGCTCAACATTCCTCCTTTCCTTGTCCTGCACCCAGTGTTCAATGTGGATCTCCTTTGACCTTATTCCCCACCATTATTGGACACCTCAGAGATAAAAAAACAACTAAAACCAATAGAGATCAACATTCATTGCATACAACATGCATCCAATGATCATATTGTGGAAATATAGGTCAAGGAAACTCACCAACAAAGGATCTAGCTTTATCGAGTTGTCAAAGAAGGGTAGCTCCTACACCAAGGCAAGTGGCTCACATAGGGCCAAATTCAACAAAAATTTCCTCATCTAATGGGGGAAATCAATGCAATGGAGAGAATTTCTTCCTAAGGGGGGAGGAATGATCCATATGGATTTCAATGGCCTCCCACCTATTCCAACTGGCTCATTTTGGCAGTTTTCCAGTTCGACAATATTTCCTAGTTTTTGGGTCCCTGACTTTTCGGGTCATTTTGAGGCCCTAAACAATGTTTTTCTGGCTCACCACGGTTAATAAATGAATAGCTCACCAAAATAAATATGTGTATTCCTTGGATAGACCTTTCCAACGGTCTATCGTGTGCCTAAAACAAAGATCGTATGCAAAAGTTACAACCCCAGGAAGTTGATGTACTAACTTACCCAAACGGGGCCCACATGACTTTTGGTGCTTCATCTCCTAGGGTTAG
>CBVK0101020217.1:0-10165 GCA_900067695.1 Picea abies
TGTCTGCAACCCGAGGGCCTCGAGACATCATCTCCTTAGTTATCCCTAGAAATGGGGGATACAATATCCTTAACCAAAAACCCAAACTCAAGTGTTTGGCAAGATATCCACATCATTAATATTAGTTATCATATGAATTCATTGAGCTCGAGGGGTCAACTCAATCGGTTGTTGCCAATGTCACTGAACTTTTGGCTAGTTTAGTGCCGATAGGTGCCTGGTTTGAATTCCTCTGGGTGAGGTGCACTAGCCTACGTCGATGTGTTTACTAGGGATGCCATCCTTGAATGTCGAAAAATATCCCTTGGATTTTCTTACAAGATTTTAGTGGGAAAACAATATAAAGTTGTTGCAATCAAAAAAATCCACTCAAGCACATGGAACTACAATAACATATGGTGTGTGATAATCTTTCTTGAAATTGAAGAGCAAGTTATAACAAGATCAATTGGCATTTATGCTCATGTTTGTATAAATAAGGCTTGGCTTGGTTTTATTCGGGCATGGGATAAGGGGCACTCATTGCACCCCTCTTCCCAACGTGTATTCTAATAAGAAAATGAGACAAATCTCTTTATGAAATTCCCTACAATTGTAAACTTCAATCTTTGCATCTTAAATTTGCAATTCTAGACTGTGCGTGTTTTGAATCCATCCATGGAATTGAAACCATAATGCCAACAATGAATTATATTATAGCAATAATTTTTAGTTTGTCAATTTCCAAGGACCCTTGCCGAAAATGGGCTATATGAATGCTCCATATACAATGTTTTTTATATGTAAATGATGAACTTCCTTTGATAAAAAACTATAATCTTTGCATCCTAAAACTGGAATTCAATATTATAATCTATCCATACAATTGAAATTACGATTTCAATATTAAATTATGTTATATCAATAATTTTTAGTTTGTTAAATTCCAAAAATCCTACCACAAATAAATTAAGTTATATCAATAATTTTTAGTTTGTTAAATTAAATCCTACCAAAAAGAGAACTATATAAATGCCACATACACAATGACTTTAATTTATAAATATATATTAATAAACTATTATTAAGATATCAACTTTAATAATAAAAATATATATGTTTTTAATTAATAAAATTTATAAATGCTATGTTAACACGATATAACACCCACTTTGAATACATTGAGCCTGACCCCTTTTCAACATCAAATAAAAACCTTTATCAATTAATAATATCATAATTTTTAATAAAAAATATTTCAAAAATATTAATAATTCTTTTTATTATACCAGAGTGTTAGGTTTGAGATATATGTTTTACCAAGTTCTCTGCTAGACTGGTTTCAGTGATTGTAAATGATATATATCCCTAATATATATCGAGTAATTTCTATCGGAAAAAAAGTTCTCTTGCAATTTATTTCCCGAATAACACCTCACCGAAACTTGCAATTTATTTCCCGAATAACACCTCACCGAAAAAATAAACGACTTGATACTCCAATCACCTCACAAGTAAGACCTTGGTCAACAGTTTTATCGCCGAATTTTATTTATTTATAATATGAATATTGCCTAATATACTGTCGGAAAAGAGTAAAGCAAAAGCAAATAGCAAATGGAATTCCTTTACCCATGTGTAGGTTTGGGTTAAACCTGGTTGGAATTGAAGGAATACCTACCATACAGTTTTGATTTTTTCACCCTATGAATACTAATGGCCCATAATTGCTAAATTGGCCTGTCCGTGTTTGGACAACTTAATTTATTGATGCCCGTTTCTCATAAAATTGATTGTTTATTTGTAAGAGAAACTTTTTTCAAACAATCCGGTAGTGATCTCTTGACTCATGGTGACTTGGGCGATAAAGAAAAAATATTTTTGGGGTTCATCTCGACCTGGCCATTTCTCAAAAATCAATCGGATCTGCTGTTCCACAAATGGGTTAGTGCAATTCTGATGCAGATTGCGTTTTTCTAGTTCTATTGTGGATTGCCCATGCATCTTATTTTCAGTAGTGGGCAGTAGCAGTAGCAGTAGCAGTAGACCCATTTGGAATCTCTGGTGAAGATCAATGCCGGGCTTGCACATTTCATGCCAAAATACAAGGTACTTGATGAAGATCAGTGCTTGGAATATTTCTTTTAACATAAGCTTTTGAATTTCTTGCATTTTGATTATAATTTTCAAGGAGGAAGTTCTAGGATTAGGCAAGGGATACAAATTCATGTAAAAATATCGAATGGATCGATGGAAAAGAAACAGCAGTGAGTGCCCAATTGATGGATTTATTACTGGGGGTTTGCTTTAGGGTTGATCTCCGAGAGCAGCATTGACACCATATAGCAGAGTTTGATATTAAATTAGCAGCACTCAGGGCTCAATTTATTGGCTCGTTATTTGGTTATTGGTTCAGGGCAGATTTATGAGAGTGCTATTGTACATGAAACACCGAATCTGGAACTTGATATAGCATTGAAGTATTGCAATTGGTTCACGCATACAAACCCATGCCACAGATGGATGGGAAGTTGATTTTGGTTGTTAAATAGGTTCTGGATATGGTGTTAGCAGCGATAAGTACCCAATAATCGGATTTATTAACTGGGTTTTAGATCTACACGCCTCCCTCGCGCCATCAGAGATGTGTATAAGAGACAGATATAGCAGAGTTTGATATTCAATTAGCAGCACTCAGGGCTCAATTTATTGGCTCGTTATTTGGTTATTGGTTCAGGGCAGATTTATGAGAGTGCTATTGTACATGAAACACCGAATCTGGAACTTGATATAGCATTGAAGTATTGCAATTGGTTCACGGATACAAACCCATGCCACAGATGGATGGGAAGTTGATTTGAGTTGTTAAATAGGTTCTGGATATGGTGTTAGCAGCGATAAGTACCCAATAATCGGATTTATTAACTGGGTTTTGCCTTTAGGTGGATCTATGAGAGCGCAATTCTACTTCACATTGTAAAATCTGGAATTTAAACCCACGTTAGAAATGTCACTGATTGATATGAACTTAGCAGCACTGAATCCCCAATAATTGGATTTGTTGATTTTGGTTCTCTCTCGGATGGATATCCCAGAGTGCTGATCACGGTGGTGCAATTCTGAAATTTTGAGGATTGCAGCAAGGAACCCGGGAAACTTTTGATTGTCATGTTGATGGGTCAGGTTTAGATGGCAGAATTACTAGAAAATCCGAGCTTTTCCCCTGGCATGTCTTCTGATAATGTCACGGGATTAATTCTTGCACTCTCGTCGAGTATTTTCATTGGTGCCAGCTTCATTGTGAAAAAGAAAGGACTGAAGAAGGCAGGATCTGTTGGAGTTAGGGCAGGTATGTATCTTCCCAATGCTTTGCTATCTGACCATCCAGGTAGTTCATTTTGGTATTTTTCATGTTCTAAAGTTTCTTTGTCTGTTCTACCAATGACAGAATACAATCTTCTTGCATCGGGGCTTGATATTCGAAAACCTTATAGTTTCTAGCTGTGCTCTAGTGGATTCTATCACTATGTTATCAAGACTGCATGCGATGAAAGTTCATATTTACAGATTAATTTTTCTGTAAATCATATTAAAAACTGTGGCGTTTTAGTAACCTATATTGTTGTGTAATGCCCTGCACATATATCCCTCTGTCTAATTGTTTTACTTGAGCCTGCTCTTGTTATAGGGCTGCAATGATTACATTTTATGCACTTTCACTCTGGTCCTAAAATGTTCCCATGGTTAGCAAACATAGGTAGCTTGCCCAATGTCTCTTATGCTTTTGTCGTTTTATTATGTACTATGGCCATTCTGTGCCTTAATTGAGCTTGCGCCCATCATTTGACAGGCACAGGAACTTCTATCAGTAAACCTAGGTTTGCAATATGGATTGATGATTTTGTTCATCGTTTGGGTTCATCTCCTACTATTTCTCTAAGGCCTTTTTTGATTTTGGGGATAGATTTTGAAAATCATAAACCGTTTCTAATTGATCATGCAAGGCCCATTTCTAATGACCTTCTGCATGCTAAACTGTGGACATGTGCAGCTGTTGTGGTCATGCATCGCAACTTTTGAACTTGTTTAGAGCTGCCATTAGCTGGTGGCCTCTATTATGATAGTTTCATTCGTTTGTTTTAATTCTGATTTAATGGCTATTTAATTTACGTTCACTTGCATTGCAAATTTCTCTAATTTACCACAGTTTCCTATCTATAAATTATCTCCTCTTCAAAGCAAGGAAAACAATCATTTTGCTCGTTCCATTATCCACGTGTTAAGAAATCCTTGTCTCAAGATCATGGCTTCTGCTATTGATAAATGGTTTTCTATATATAGTTAACTATTTGGCTAAACCTTCTATGCTGAAGCATGCATAGCCCATAAATTTTGTTTTTCTGTCTATCAAGGTGCAATTCCCTGAATTTGCGGACGGAGAAAAGTTTTTCACAACTAAGCACTCAAATTGTTGTTTCTGGATATTCAAAATTACGGTCTCCATGCACGTTGTTATCATCAAGGAAACCTCATTTACCATTGGCCTTGTGCCTTAAATGCTTGTTTGGATAGTAGCTTTAAGTTTTTTGTAAAAGTTATTCTCTGCCTGAACTGTTTAGTAGCATGCTCACTCTCAAGTTGCAAGATTAAAGCACTTCACCTGTTTGCTTAATTAAAATGTCACGAGTTGCTTTTTTTGACTTGCATTTCCTTCATTATGCTGCCATTTACAGGTCCATATGAAACCAAGGTTGATGTTACTTATAGAAAAGAAGTGGTTTGAGTGTTCTATTTCTAACCTCAATTATGGCTCCGATTCTCCTATTGGAATGTTGAATAATATTTGAATGCAAACCTTGGTCTTGTTGTATTCTCAAAGCTACATGTTTAACATGGATTCTTTGAAACTTTTTCTCAGAATTATATTTATTTGTGCTAGTTTATAGTTTTTGGAACATACTGATTTTAATGAAATGACAGTGCACATGGAAATGTCCTGCAGGAGTAGGTGGCTATACATACTTATATGAGCCACTTTGGTGGGCCGGCATGATTACTAGTAAGTGCATATTTCCTGCTTTATTCTCACACTTTTCCTATGCTTTCAGTTGTGTAACGGGAGACTGGGTATGAACCATTGTTTTCTTACATGCACAACATAGTGGTTTTGTGTTTCAGACATCAATTCTTGTTCCGTCTTTTAATGCAAGTCCAAAATACATATCTATCTTATTTATAAACTTCTCAACATGGTTGAGTTGTATGATTTGAGAATATGTGTATTAGTTTTTGATTTATTGCACAAGTAGTGTAATGATCTTTCCTTGCAAAATTCAAACTATACTTCCTGCTTAATTTTGTTCTTACATGGCAAATTCTGCTTTCTTCATGCTTTCTACATTTTGTTCCCATTTGGTGTTTTGCTGTTCTGCCCTTCTAGCAATATCTAGAGACAGGAGGTAATTGTTTGTCTCAAAACGTTATTGCCTTATGGACCATATTGATATGCACTTGCTTCTCAATATTTGTAGGTTCACTGTCTGTCAAATATGTGTTCAAACTTATGCAGCTTTCCTCCAATGAACAGAAATCTATATATAGGGGTCTCAACTTTGCAGTATTGTATTTTGGAGTTTAAAACACAATTCAACTGTAGTGATTCTGAAGTTAAGAAAAAATATGAACATTGAGAAACAACAAAAGTAGAACTTGGAATCTTGTAGAATTAAATTTAGAAATTGAACTTCTGTTATAGGAATGAAGATTTCCTTCAATAAATAAGGAAAAGCAATCTAAAAGTTTGAAACATGTTAAAAGCTTTGAAAAACCAGCAAGAACAGAACCCAGCACCCCCAAGATCTCAAAACTTGAACTACTTTGTCATTTACATAACCAGGTTGTGAGATCCTGCTACCTTATGACTATATTTCCATCTTGGTGTTGATGCTTCAGATTTCTCACATGCAGACAGGAGTATTATGCTTGTCTGATCCGAAAGGGATTATTATATAAAATGTAAAGCTGTTTTGTCTCAATATGCAATGATTATTATGGATGCTCTGACCATTTCTTTTTTAAATTTTATGTTGATGCACATGGTTCACTGACCACTTAATTATTGCATTTTAATTTATGTTTTCAAGCACAATAAACATCATCTGTACTTGCAGAGGTTTATTTATATTTGACAGGAAATACGTAGACAAACTAATTGCCTGATGTGGTCAATTGTAACAGTGATTGTTGGAGAGGTTGCCAATTTTGCAGCTTATGCATTTGCTCCAGCTATTCTTGTCACCCCCTTAGGTGCACTCAGCATTATTGTTAGGTATGGAGGAATTTTTATCATTGATATCTGTTTATTGGTTTCGTCATAGGTAAAATAGTAGGGCAGGAAAAATTGAATCCCAAAGGATAAAACTTAGAATGAATGACATTTTTCATACTTGTGCAGTGCAGTACTTGCACATATTATATTGAAGGAGAAACTACACATATTTGGTATTCTAGGTTGCGTTCTTTGTGTTGTTGGCTCCACCACAATTGTCCTGCATGCCCCTAAGGAACGGGATATTGAGTCTGTGAAGGAAGTGTGGACCCTCGCTACTGAGCCAGGTAACATATCTGTGTTTGGGGTTATGCTTCTAGTTCTCCATTCTATAAGTGTATGTGACCCTATTTAAGAACACTGATTATTAATTTATTGTTTCTTGAAATTATTTCCCTCATTTTAGGACATGTGATATGACCTTGAATTTGCATTCTCTGTCCTGAGTCCTGACAGATGTCTTGAACTGTTATATTATGCAAGCAGCTTTCTTGTTATATGCGGCGTTGGTTTTATCAGCGACTTTAGTTCTCATTTTCCATTTCGTTCCATATTATGGTCACACTCATATTATGGTATACATTGGTGTTTGTTCACTTATGGGATCTCTCTCGGTAGGTCTTGATAATTATTGCTGAAAGTTGCAAATAGGTTGTTTGTAATTCCATTTTGTGTATGTCTTAGGAATTTCTAATCCATGATTTTTTAGCCTGTATCATAAGGCTTTTATATTTGCTTTTTCTTATGCCCATTTTATTTTGGCAGGTCATGAGTTGTAAGGCACTAGGAATTGCTTTGAAGCTTACATTTTCAGGGATGAATCAGCTTATCTACCTACAAACATGGGCTTTTGCCCTGGTTGTGGTTACTTGTGTTATCACACAAATGAATTATTTAAATAAGGTGGTTGCTTTTCCATGAATGTTTTGATCCATGCAGTTGTATGTTGCCTTCCTGAAATAGATTTCATGAATTCAATTGCAGAATGGACTAAAACTTATAATCCTTGAAATAGGTCTGCTTGAAACAATGCAGGTGGTCTTTAAGTATAAAAAATTCTAAGAACAATGTGCGATGGGTGACTGTTAATGTTTTTTGTTTTGGTTGTGGGTGTGGGCAAAAAGGCTTACAAAATACAGTATTACATGCATTTTACACTTTTAATGTGTTTATTTGGCATAACAATCCTTTAGTGGTATTCAATGTTCATAATACCAGTTCTTTGTGCAAGAGGTTATATTTATGTTGATCATCCATAGATTTCTGACTTACGGTATGAAATAAAGTATTAGTTGTTTTAGTATACATTTTGATCTAGAATCTAGATATGTGGTGTTTTATACCCAGGTGATTGAGTACCGAGGAGGCTTACTGAGGTAAAAGTGCTCAAGGTCACTTCCATTGTATAGGAAGTGACACCTGTACAATGGAATTTTGTTCTTGGTGAAAACAGGGACAATAAATTGAGTAGCTGCCCCACTTGATTTGTCATCAATATTGGAGTGAATTCTCGTCCCTTGTGTGGCTTAGGAGTAGAATTACAGCAGCATATTACTTTCACCGTGCATGGAAGTTTATTGCACCTCTATACAATGGATTTTATACCTCTGAAAAGCCGAGAATGTGAAAGATCAATTTTGCCTCTCTTTGAACTCTTCAGATCTTTTCTTCAGCATCTTGTGATGGATGAGGGTGACAAAAAGTTGTTTGGTCTGTACTCATTTTTAGTATATTTAAAGACCTTTGCAACATCCAAGTTCCAATGTTCTAGAAAATTTAGCATGGAATTGGTAGTAAGCCTTAGGAAGACATTAGGGAACTATACTACGACTTTATAGATTGTTCAACCATAATTTTTTTGAGCACATAAAAGGTTAGTTATATATTGTGTAAAGTTTAGCCATGTCTTTGAATAGGGATTTGAAGGTTTATAGTAGTTCTAGGGATGAATGATTGGGGATCGTGTATAATGCTTTTGGATCTTGAAATGCATTTTATATGAGTTTATGTGGTCGAAGTATGTTTATGACTATCTCTATACATGTACCATGTGAAATATCTAAACCTTCACATAGAAAACCTTCTTATGCAAACTGTAGGTGTTGAGATTCACAAATGAAAGCAGAGGATCAAATGAAACAAAAAACAAGCCCAAATTCTGCACTAAATCACAATTGTACTATCGAGAGATAACCCTAGTGCACTAGAGAGAGAGAGAGAGAGAGAGAGAGAGAGAGAGATCCCAAGTACAAGTGTGCTACATAAGAAATGCATAACTACACATAAAAGAAAGAAATGCCAGAGATGAGAATGCCAGAGATATAGTTGCCCTTAGGCATAGAAGAGTTTTAGCAGAGATCAAGAAGGTCACAAGATGAGATGATACAAATGAGAGTTTGAGTTGTGTATTTATGCACAACTCAAGTGAGGTGTCTTTTCAAGAAGGGAGGTCTCCCTTCAAGAGGGGGTTATGGGTCTGTTAACTACTTATGTAGCATGAGGGATTTGATCTAGTTGAAGACCCTACTAGACAAGTGTTGCTTCAAGTTTTATGGCCATATTTTGTTATCAGATGCATGGAAGTTAGTGACTATTAGTTGGTATTTTCCCTTTACATGATGCCGTTAGATGCAGGATTGTTTATGGATATCATGATGTATTGAAGGGGGACTTATCTTGTGCCCACGCTTTTCTTGACACTTCCCTTGTGATTCTGTCGATCACTACCTGATGGGAGATGAAGTTTCTTGAGTAGGAGTTTTGGTTAGCACAATAGTTTGCTTATTATTTCCCTCCTTTTAGAGCAGTTTACCTTGGAGATCACATGCAGTGGGTTATTTTTGGTGTACCTTTGTTAGAGGATGTGTATTATCTTTATCATTTGATTATCCACCATGGTACTTGGTTGTTCATGTTGAGCATTCTAGTTATGCACATATTATTATGATCTAGCCTTCCAAAGGGGCAATAGTTGTGTATGGTTGAGGATGCATTAGCTTGTTATAGAGCACCCTAGAGGATATTTACTATTTGGCAGTGACATGACATTCCATTGGTTGCTAGATGGACTAGAGCCCTCCCCTTGTTGGCATCTTTTGGCACACATGTCAAGGCTTGAAGGGATCTTTTTCTATGCACTATTTTTCTAGATTGCTCCAGTTGTATGCTCATGGTATTGGAGAGGTGTAATGGTATTTGCACATGGTTTTCATTATATTATTATTAGCTTGGAGGAAGTGTCATCACTCATGCACATATCTCTAGGGCGCACTATCTATTGAGCACATGGATTGAGGTCGTCTCACTTATTTGAGAGGTCATAGCATGGTTATGGATCAATATGCACATATTTCTATGAGATGGTTATTTATGGCATGTTTATTGAGCCTTGGAGATAGTGCCCTAACTTCTTGTTCTATTCTTGGCATAGAAGGTGTTGGTATTGTTGATATTATGGTAGCTGTGGGAGGTATTTACCTCCACGTGTAAACCTGATGAGAATAGGATATTTTGGGAAGCAAGAAGAAACCCTAATGAGTTGGCTAATAACCCTAGAAGACTTGTTGGCTCAATAAGATAACTTGTATTAGGTTATTAGCCTCCAAGAGAAGAAGTCGGCCAGAAAAAATAATATATACTGAATAGATAGATACCCAGAATGAGAAGTCGGCCCAGGCAGTTATCCAGAATTACTATAAATACAGGAGGCCAATCTTCATTTTGGCAGGCAGTCTCAGAATTGCAGAGCAACATTTGTGCACACTGCAGTGCCCAGTTTTGTGCGCAGGTTTGAGGAGAGTTTCCATTGCAGTTGCTGCAGCTAGCAGATCACGTTTGGCTTGGACTATCTCTTGGTTA
>CBVK0101020218.1:0-10165 GCA_900067695.1 Picea abies
ATATATATATATATATATATATATATATATATATATAATATTTTTATCATTTAAAAGTGATTCTATTAAATTATAAATTTATATAATTATATAATTTATATTAAATAAATTTTTATAACCATGCAATTCATACTCTATATATACTAAAGTTATGAAAATATAGTTTACATATCTTAATGAGGGATTTATAATTTAGAGGTAAGATGACAACTCTGTCTATGTTGTGCCATGCAACTCTTCTTATACTCTTATTTTTCCACTAATTACTCATCCTAAATTTGTCTTGTGCCATGCAACTCTTGTTTTAATACCCATATTTTTCTCCTAATTCTTTTATGATTAAGGACCTACATCTTATTTAATGAACCCAACTTGCAACTTGCCCAGACCGTGTGAGTTAAATCAACGTCAATTTTAAAATAGTATGACAAGTATACTGACCCAGCTTTCCGGTTAATGCTGAGCATTGTTGGGATTTTAAACTAATAGCAGAAGCCTGACGATTACGACTCAGTCGTGCAGTTCATGGCGAGGTTAGTTGAGTTATCGCCGCTATACATGGCACCATTTTGAATGGAAGAAGAAGACTAAATATAGTGAGACATTTTTGGCGTTTCTCAATTATTTTGGGTGTTTTTGGTTTTTTGATTTTACAAGGGGATTAATAAATCTCGAACACGTTTTTTTATTAGGTTAATTTATGGCCAAATATGTGAATTTATTAAATATTAAAAAATATTTATAATTTCATTAAATACTAATAAATATTTTCAAAATCTTTTTATTGAAATCTCTTGTAAAATACATCTTTTTAATAATTTTTGTTTTTTAATTAGGTATTCTATTTTATACCCTTAAATACCTATAAATATCTATCTAGGTACCTTACACCCCTTAATAATATAAATATCTAGTATCTTACACCCCTAATACCTACAATATATAGATTTTATTTTGACAATTTTAAATTTCCTCTATAAATGAATTGATACTGATGAAATATTGGTACACACAACCCCATACCTAATTGATAATGATGAAATATTGGTATACACAATCCCATGCCTTGATATGAAAATCTGTGAACAACATTGTTGCAGAGCAGATTAACCCCTAACCCTTAATTTAAGTAAGAATGACTTTGAAAATAAAATAGGTAGAAAGTGGTAGAAAGTCATTTTATAGCATCCTATCCATAATAATCAAAACATTCAACAAAATATTTCATAGAACAATTAAACAATGCCTTTATATTCCACTATTCAAAAATTCTATAAATTTTATAAAACAGAGTCATAGAGTTGGATGAAATTTAACTATTATTATATCGCAACTCAATGTCATATATTTTACTATAAATTCTGATAACCAACCAAAACTAGTCGCAGTACAAACACTACAGCGTTTTATTCGTAGTTTTGTTGGTACAGCTTTTATTATCGAAATTCTTTAATCTATGATTTCTGTTACAATATGCAACTTCTTATTCGTACATTTATTATTGAAATTCTTTGTTTGTTGTTTTGTGATGATTCCTTTTATGAAGGTAAT
This sequence comes from Picea abies, assembly GCA_900067695.1. Taxonomy (NCBI): domain Eukaryota; kingdom Viridiplantae; phylum Streptophyta; class Pinopsida; order Pinales; family Pinaceae; genus Picea; species Picea abies. Next base: position 1,552 of record CBVK0101020218.1, read on the forward strand.
ACTATTTGAGTATTTTAAAAAAAATTAATTTAATCTTGATGACATCTGTTATAATATTAATGAATTTAATCTCCAATTTCTTTTATAATATTAATATTGAGCTTAGCTTTGAACTTGATTAAACACTTAGAAAGGAAAGAAAAATGCTTCCTTTGCGCAGTGTTCGCTCCTCCTACTTTTAATTTGATAATTATTTCAGCGTTTGTTATGATAGTTCAGAGGTGTATTACTGAAAGGAGGTTCTTATTTTGTTTCTACCATTTGCTCTCGATCAAGGTTAGGTTATTTCAATATGCTGTTTCTGCATTTTTTTTTTGGAAGATTGATATTTTCCCCTTCGAATGAGGATTTATGCATAATGACAATTTTTTGATATTATTTTGAAGTATTTTATGGTTGTGAACTAACTAGTTAAAAAAACATTATTGATATTTAATTTAATTTAAAAAATAAAAAATATTTAATCTAATAAAAAAGAAAACAAATTAAAGAAAAGCACAATTCATTAGTTAAGAAGGAGGAGGTGAGGAATGATAATCTATTTAAACAAATACAAACTAAACAAACACACAACTTATTATCTGTCATAGCTAGAAGATCATGACAAATCAACATTGTGGCAACTATTAGATCCTTGCCAAGAGAGCAACTTGATTTGTAGTTTGACAATATGATTTGTAGTTTAACACTATTATGCAAAGGAAGAGAGGAGATTGTTACAAAATTACTAGGAAGGCTTTCCATTATCTAGGTTAGAAGACCATGACAAATCAACATTGTGGAAACAATTAGATCCTTGCCAAGAGAGCAACTTGATTTGTAGTTTGATAATATGATTTGTAGTTTGACACTATTATGCAAAGGAAGAGAGGAGATTCTTACAAAATTACTAAGAAGTCTTTCCATTATCTAGGTTATAATAGTTATAGTATCAACGTGCAATATTTTTAAAAGCATTGTAACAATCCTTGTGGATAAGAAATTCTTACAAAGGTGATAACAAAAAGCACAAAAGTTTTGAAATTTTTGGCAAACATTAACCAATGTGCAATTTTTGGTGGTGCTTTTGGAAAATATAGTTATCAAAATCTGTTTTAACAAAAATGTTACTATAGATTATATGGTAGTTAATGTTTGTGGAATCCTTCACTGCTTTATTTGAGAGCTGACAAATAGGCAAATAACACTATCCTTTTAGAAAAACAAAGTTTAAATTATAAAGTTTTGTGTATTAAAAGAAACATAATAATTTTAAATAAAAGAGAGAAAGTCTTTCCTTACAAAGAAGCTTAAAATAATGATAAAAATGTAGAAATGCTTTTATACTAATCAAAATGTACTCAAAACATTCAAGTATGCAATTAAGACCATTTCACACATTTTTAGGTATTTGTTTAAAGTTTCAATGCTTTTTAGGAGACATACAAAATCAAGATTTTATATATGTTTGGGTTTGTATCAATATGAGAGATTGTTACGGTTCCTTGGATTAGTGGATATGTGATTAAGCTTAACATAAAGAGACATTGATTTGAAATAAAAAAGATGTTGGCACAGGGGCAGACCCAGGGTTCAACGCTTCAACAATGCACCAAAAAAACCCTAACTATCGGCCCTTTCGACAACACCTATGAAGAATATGAAGTCTCACCAGAGGTAGAGGAAGAATATGAAGTCTCACCAGAGGTAGAGGCAGGGGGTTTGCAGGACTCAAGTGTCTACAACCTAGTTGGGACACAGATCTACGATAACAATACTTAACATAACACTTAGCAATTAATATTCATTAATCTTTAACTCTTATTCACATCGCAGGGTGAAACCCTAATTACAAAACAATGCAGTATTAATCTAGGTCTAAGCACACCTAACCATTCAACACATAGCATCAAAGCAGATCTAGCATTCATTCAGATCATAAACACTAAACATTCATAGATCTATCTATCATAACGGTGCACTAAGAAAATACAAGAACAATATAGCACAAAGCACATAACACATGATATATGTGGTTCACTCCAGTGTGGGGCTACGTCCACCAACTCTTCTTCTTCTTTATTAGCTTCTTCCAATCATATTACATGCATAGAGCCACATAACCAACTCCGCATAGGACATGAGATCTGTGCGCACCTTGCCAGATCCTCCTTCCCCAAGTTAGGTCCAACCACAAAGCCTTATACTGTCTGCACACAAAGTACTTACAAAACGCTTGCACTTTGCTCTGCAAGCCTTAACACATCTTTTTGCACATATCTAACATTAGCACTAAGCCATCGACCTACTAGGTCTACTTCTTACATTGCCTAGCTATCTATTTATACATTACAAAAGGGTCCTAAACATGGGTAAACCCATGGACCGACATCCCATACCCATCATATAAACCCTAAAACCCAAAAAACCTGCAAAAGGGGGCGAGATCCCGCGATTTCCACTTCGCCTGGGTGATCCTTCTTCGACCAGCCTGTCGAAGTCCTTACATTGCCTAGCTATCTATTTATACATTACAAAAGGGTCCTAAACATGGGTAAACCCATGGACCGACATCCCATACCCATCATATAAACCCTAAAACCCAAAAAACCTGCAAAAGGGGGCGAGATCCCGCGATTTCCACTTCGCCTGGGTGATCCTTCTTCGACCAGCCTGTCGAAGTCCCAAAAATGGTCAAACACAACCAAGGTTCTCCAAAACTTGGTCGAGGGTCAACATGCGCCCAACACTCACTTGTGACTCGTCCCGAGTCATTCTGATCTGGTCAATTCTACTTTGAAGGCCTCAAGCTTAGCTCGGGATGCCTTGACTTTCTACTTCACCAAAGCCTCCTACTAGACGAACTCTTGAATGAATTTCTCGGTGATAGGCCCTTCCAAGCGCTATTCCATCGTGGTGACCACTTGTTCCAGCTATGCACCTTGTCCCTCGATCTCTTCAAAAAGTGTACAGGCTTCGTCTTGCACCGGCTGGAGTCTCTGGGTCACTTCCATGACTCTACTCTGGATGGAATTGACCTGTTGCTGAACGACACGCTGCTCATGCGACCTTTTCATATTTTCTACTGATGAAAGAAACTTCAACTGCGCTTGTACAGTCGATGCTTGCTGCTTCACCTCCTATAGCTGTGACTCCAATGTCCTCAGTTCTGGGTCTTCTGCAAGGCACTCATAGGTCTGTGCACTTCGGTTACTTAGTTTCTTGTATTCTAAATCCAATGCCTTGATTCTTTCGACTACACTCCTGCAAGTTTCTTTCTTCTGATCTCGCACTTCCTGCAGAGTGCTTGGCACTGCTTGCAGTTCCAATTATGCTACTCTTGCTTGAAGCTGCTGAATGGCTTCAATGAGCTTCCCTAGTTGAATTTTAGCCGTCTCTTCTTCCATCTATGTCAAACTTGACACAGAGCAAAGTGCTCTAGTGACTGCCTCTTTAACTCTCATCTGCTCCGTGAGCAACTGTTCTTTTTCTTTCTGGATCTTCTCTCTGTCCTCTTCAAACTTTTCCTGGAGGTCATCTTTCTCTTGCTACGAAACCTGACATTGCTCTAGGGCTTCCTCTTGCGCTTGCTTCAAGGCCTCTGTGGCTACTCTTTTTCCTACTATACTCGACGAAGGCGAGCCTCTGTCACATATTCTAATCTGCGTAGTTGGGCAGGATCATCCCCCAATTATACACCTTCTAATGACAACGATGCAGTAGAAACTGCGCGACTCGAATAGAGAGCTTGTTGTACCCCTTTCAGCTCTGCCTCAATTCTGTCATACATTGTCTCCTACTTCACTGCAAAATATCCTCTGAATTATCTACTGCAACTGTGATGATGAGGTCAATGTCATCCACTATGAGCGCAGTCTATGACTGAGGTTTATTGGCTCATGACTTCTTCCACGTTGAGGGTTTCTTTGGATAAACCTTCCTTTTCTTTGACGTCTCAACCTCTGTAAGGGTATCCTTAGGCAGTGTCACTTCGCCCTTTTCCTTCTTGTGTTCTTCCCCTTCCTCTTCTTGGTTTACTTTGTCACCTCCTCCTCCTTCAGGTGAATCAGACACAATTTCCTCCGATGTGCTCTTTATCTCCTTCACTTCTTCCTTTTTCTTCTTCTTCTTTGTGCTACTCGGTCCATCATACTCTTCTCGGGTGACCACGAGACTTCTGATGAGGTCGGGGTTGGAGATTTTTGCATCTCCAACTGGTTCAAGGAATTCTGCAGGCCATTCCTTGGTTATCTCCTCCATATCTTCCTGAGTCAATTTATAGTACGATTGTAGTTCCTCCTTTCTTTCATCCTTACGCATAGTGATGTATATGAAGTGGTAGTTTGTGCAGAACTTTTCTAGTGGCATGTAAGTATGCAAGGTTTTTGGAGTCATTCAGGGGAATGACTTAATGGCTCATGTGAGCTATAGGTAGTAGGTATGAAACACCGCATTTGACTACCATTTCTTCACCATGTCAGTCATATACCACAAGGTAGTGAACCTTGTGGCCAAGGGTTCTGATGGCTCAACTTTTGGGAATGTTGCTCCCTCCGACATCTCCCAAGCAAAAAATTCTATGAGTGTCAATAACCATCTAAAGTGGAACTCATAGCCTTGGTCCTATGCATCACAACATTATTTCTCTAACTCATTGACGAGGTAGCTCACCTAGTTCATCTGCATCCCTTCAACGCACTTCCCTGTGAGGTCGATGACAAACCTCGTGACTTGCGTTGGTCTATTCTTCCTGACGAGCTTACCAGTGATAAACTGACAAGCTAAGCACACTACACCATATTGGATGGAGGCTACCTTGTAGCCTTTCTTCCCCTTCTCCACATCACCATACGTTTCCTTTATTCATTGCGCCAGGGTGTGATTTGCAGCCTTCCTCGGGTAGAATTTCTGAGGGTCCGATCCCTGCATGATTAGTCTAGTGATCATGTGGATCAATGCTAGATCCACAGTCACGCATCTATCCAACCAAAGATAACCTCCAAGGTAGCACGAAAGGAGGATTTTAACGCACGCATTAACCTCCTGATGTCGGCCGAAGTGGGGTATCTTCATAACACTAAAGATGGTGGACCTCGTGATCTCCTTGATGCATGGCTGGGGGACTATCTTCGAATTCTTCCCAGTTGTCTTTGTCAAGTACCTATGTGGTGTGAGCAATGCATAATTCTTCCTGTCTCCTAGGTTAAAGTCACTGATCTTAAGATTAGGGATCAGTCCTAGCTACGGGCTAACTGCACGTATCCCCTTCGGGAGGTACACAGTGATGAGTGTGTACTCAAAATCTCTCAGGACGCTGTCACGACTAACCATGCTAGCCAGAGGTGGGATGTATTTGGGAAAGACTGATGGGATGAGCTTCACGTTCGCTAGGTTGTTGCGGTGCTTCCTTCTTTTCTCTATCATGGTTTAGGATGGTCCAGATTGACGTGCAGTCGATGGGGATGCTTGCAATCCACTCGTCGATGAGGTCTGTACTCTTGCAGACATGACCTTCTCAGCCATAAGGTCTATTAAGATCTCCTCCATAGACTTCTCTACCACACTGCATTCGCCTGACATACACACTCATGATCAAATATTTTGGGTAGAAAAATAGACACTCAAGGTAAGCAAAATGGGTGGCGAGGTATCAAAAGAACAACGTGATAGCAATCATTTCTCTGTGGGCTCAAATATTTCAGTTTGCAAAAGTGTCCCCGGTGAGACATGCGATGGATTAAATTAACAACGTCGTAACAGACTCCTCCAACGGGCAGGAATGCCTCAATCAATACTATTCCATCTATTATGGCGTGGTCCCAACGGTCCAATGGTGATCTTTCTAGCAATGACTGTGTTTCTAGCCATTTAAGAGTGTCATTCTAACAGTCGGGACACCTCCAATGGTCATATAGCTTTGCCATGGCAAAGTGTCAGTCTGCGCTGCTTTGCTATTCCGGTGAGGTTCAAGTTCTGCAAGCCTTCCTTCTACGAAGCCTTCTCTGGCACTTCCTGCAATTTTTCTATCTTTTCTTTCTTCTTACTGAGATTTCTAGCCTTCTTTCTTGTGATATGAGTCTCTGGATTCCTCTTTTCATTTTTATTCTTATCTTCTCTTAGCATAGTAACTTCGCACTACTGAGGGTCTTCCACAAGGTTCGAGGGTAATACTTCTTCTCTTACTGCTTCTAGGGTAGGTGCTCTTTTCTCTTGCATGGATAGGTTCTTTAAGCCTTCTTGTGTTCTTTCAACTTCAATAGCTAGGTCTCTGGCCCTCAGTTGCTTCGACTTGTCCTCTTGTTCTTCTCTTAGTCATGCTATTTTCTTAGCTATGAAGTCCCTTAATTCCTTATTTTTCTGTTCTATCGCTTCCTCTTCTTCTTTCCTTCATATCTGATCGTTCTCAATCCAGGTCCTTCTTAACAAAAGTGCAAAAGGAGCATTGTTCTAAACAAACTTAATGACCTCAAATTCTTCTTATGTCGATGTTCCATGGGCTATCATAGGTACATGAGTAAGTCTTCCACATAGGGTTATCATATTTCCTTTAAACAATCCTATCCCTCCCAATGAAGGAATCTTAATAGGATTTCCCAAAATTTCCCAAGTACTTTCTGGCATAATATTCACTTGTGTTTCCTCATCCAGTACACAGTCTATGTCGAAGTCTCCTATTCTTGTTTTTATGCATTGCTTCTCTTTTAAGATTTCTGGTAAACTGATGTCTCTGTGATCATTTAGTGTTGCTTTGATCTGCAATAATATAATCATTGATTCTTTTTGGTGCTCTATCACATCCTTAGTCTCTTGGCCTTCTTCATAGTTTTCTTGTCTCATATTCATATTTTCAACCTTAGCAATTATCTTAGGGAAATCCAAAACTTCGTGACCAATAGCTTTACAACAAAGAAAAATAGGACCTCTACCAGGGCATTCCTTAGCAAGATGTCCTGGTCTTCTGTAACTATAACAAAGATTCAATCCTCTCTTTCTCTTAAATGATCCCCAACCTTTCTTGTACTACTCACTGGGATCACAGTGATGGACCTGCAGAAAATTATTTCTAGGATCCTACATCCATTTGTTAGTCCAAAAATTCTTTCTATGCATAGAATAACATATCTTTCACTATTTCTTTCGGATCTGTTCATATCAAATCTTATTTCTTCTAGTTGTGCCCTAGTTTTCAGACTAGGAAAAAATCTATCAAACATACCTAGATTCATACTTTCGAAGAAACACATTCCACTTATCTTACCTTTACCAAAGCACAAAGATTTAAGATCTTACCTCTTTTCTTCAGATCCGATTCCTTCTTAGCACAGAGCTTCGCAAGTCAAGTAGAATACTTCACACTACAACAATAGATCTACGCAAAAAGATTTCTCTTTTATTTAGTTCCTAGCAATCACAGTTTTAGGTCCTGGCAATAGAACCATTTGTTGGCACAGGGGAAAACCTAGGGTTCAACACTACAATATCGCACCAACAAAACCCTAACTATCCTCCCTTTCAGAAACACCTGTGAAGCAGATGAAGTCTCACTCAAGGTAGAGGCAAGGGGGGTTGTAGGACTCAAGTGTCTACAACCTAGTTGGGGCATAGATCTATGATTACAACACTTAACAGAGCACTTAGCAGTTAACATTCATTAGTCTTTTACCCTTATTCACATCGTAGGTTAAAACCCTAATTATAGAACAACGCAGTATTAATCAAGATCTAAGTACATCTAGCCATTCAACACATAGCATCAAATCATATCTAGAATTCATTCACATCATAAAGTACTTGAGCATTCATAGATCTATCTATCATAACAGTGCACTAAGAAAATATAAGAAAAATATAGCACAAAGCGCAATAACACAGGATATACGTGGTTCACCCCAGTGTGGGGCTACGTCCACTAAATCTTCTTCTTCTTTATTAGCTTCTTCAATCTACTTATAGGCACCAATCCACAAGCCCACTCCGCATAGGACAATAGATCTTTGCATACCTCACCATATCCTCCTTCCCCAAGTTAGGTCCAAGCACCAAGCCTTTACACAGTTTGTACACAAGCACTTACAAAACAATTGCACTTAGATATGCAATCCTTAACACATATTCTTGCACATAGCTAACATTAGAACTAAGCCATTGGCCTTTCTTACATCACCTAGCTACTTATTTATACATTACAAATGAGGCCTAAGCATGGGTAAACCCATGAGCCGACATCCCATGCCCGTTACATAAACCCTAAACCCAAAAATCCCGCAAAAGGGGGTGAGATACCATCATCTCTGCTTCGCCCGAGTGCTCCGTCTTTGACCAGCCTTTTGAACTCCCAAAAATGGTAAAAATATGACCAAGGTTCTCCAAAACTTGGTCGAGGGCCAATAGTATGTTTTAGATACCTTTCCCTATCGATCATAATCATGTTTGTGTGTCCCTTTAATGGAAAACAAAGGTGAGCCCAGTTTATGCTAAAATATCCATTCAACTTCTTGGACTAGACTCGACTAAGTAGCAGTCCATAATATTCTAGTATATCTACTACAATGATGTCAATTACTTGAACAAATTCTAGGTTTGTCTCCATTCTGATCATGACATCCTTGAGTTCTCCCATAACTTTCACCTGGGT
>CBVK0101020219.1:0-10165 GCA_900067695.1 Picea abies
GATTACCCATCACTATCAAGTTACAACGTTTCTACATAAACCTTTACAACGTTTCTACTTACCTTGAAGGTTTCTTTGACTTGTATTGGTGGTTTATAAATGTATTGAGAAAAATCGTAAGATGTACAGAGAATGGTGTTGATAAATGCCTAGAAGGGTCCATAATTTCATGGAAATCCAGGGAGGTTTTACTATGATACCTTGAATTTGATTTCAAATAATAGATAATGAATCTTTTAGCCGAACGATATCATGCTTTCATTTTAATGGATGGATAAACATGTACCCAACCCTGGACTTATTTGATTTAAATATAGATAATGTATGCCATTATGAATCTTCTAACCTTAGATTTATTTGATTTAAGTATAAATAATAAATGCCATTATGGATCTCCCAACCCAATGGTTTTGTGCTCTCATTTGAATGGATGCATTATGGATCTCCCAACCCAATGGTTTTGTGCTCTCATTTGAATGGATGAGCAAACCTATAACCAACCCTAAGTTAGTCAAGTTCTTTCCTCAATTCTTAACACACACTATGCAGGTTGGTATACCCAAATAATTGATTATAACTCTCACTTGCTGACTTATTTGATTTAAATATAGATAATGGGTGTCATTATGGATCTTCTAACCTTAGATTTATTTGATTTAAGTATAAATAATAAATTTCATTATGGATCTCCCAACCCAATGGTTTTGTGCTCTCATTTGAATGGATGAGCAAACCTATAACTGACCCTAAGTTAGTCAAGTTCCTTCCTCAATTATTAACACACACAATGCAGGTTGGTATACCCAAATCAATGATTATAACTCTCACTTGCAATAGGAGTTTGTATAATTTGAATACTCTCATTTGCAATAGGAGTTTTACGATGATATATTGAGTTTGATTATATAAAATTTTGTATAGTTTGAATACTTGCAATTTGCAAAAAATGTAAATGGAATCAACTAGTAGTTAGGTTGTTTTAAATTTAATAAAATGATATTAATTCTAAGAATATGGTTTAACAATATGGTTTTGGGTTTTAGATGATAGCTTAGAATGGGAAACTTAGATTTCTAAGAGCATAGAGTAAAGTGAAAGAAACACATTTAATTATTTGATGGAGCTTCGAAAGGTAATTTGAATACTCTCACTTGCAATAGGAGTTTGTATAATTTGAATACTCTCAATTTCAACAATAATTTTATGATGGTGTCTTGATTTTTATTATATAAATTTTTCTATAGTTTGAATACTTGCAATTTGAAAGAAAATGTAAATGAAATTAAATAATAGTTAGGTTGATTTAAATTTAATAAAATGATATTAATTCTATGAATATGGTTTTGGGTTTTAGATGATAATTTAGAATGAGAAACTTAGATTTCTAAGAGCAGAGAGTAAAGTGAAAGAAACACATTTAATTATTTGACGGAGCTTCGAAAGGTAATTTAGGAGCAGTAGGGGTTATTTTGACCCCAAGGAAAAAATGAAATATAGTTTGCATGGGGGATAATAATCACAACTAATAATGAGGTGGAAGCTACTAGTTTACAAGGGCTTAGTTGTTTTAAAAAATAAAGGGCTTTGAAAAGCAATGATGGTTGGTGATTCAACAATAAAACTAAGATCCCTATATTACAAAATCTCTCTTCAAAACTTCAAGCTTTACAAACTTACAAAACCAATCATAGTGTTGATCCAATACTTTGAGCAACTTGAAGTTTTCCACATCTTGCGAAAGAAAAATAAGATTGTGGACTGGAAGGCCAATAAAGGGGCTAATTTTTAAGAGGGGATATATAAGTCAAATGGGGTGATTATGTTAACCATCAACATTCCCCCATCATGATGCAAGCACATAAAGGATAATATTCCATCAATAAACACTTTCCTATTCATGTAGCAATGAACAGATGGTAAGTTAAGACATTCACATCACCCTCCTCATTTCATACCCAGATCTCCTACATAAGCACTTAAATATTTTTACAATGGAGGATTTATGTGTTATGTGTAGGTTTATTGGGAGAGGATATGTTGTATGGATAGATTCATTTGTCCCTGTTCTTGACCTCACCTTCATCTCCAAGCGAGAGAGGAGAGTTATGGGTTATCTAGTTATGGTTATCTATATTAGGCTCTTAGGAAGAATAGTGGCGCACTATCATTGTAGTAGTGAGTATCGTGTCTTGTGTGACATTAAGGAGGTGCATAGTAGAGTAAAATGATGTGAGTGGGAGGTAGTAAATGACCAATACAATGTAATGAATTTGACCATTTGTTGGAATGGATAGATTTTTTTTTTTTGAGTAGCACACCCATAAAAAAAATCATGTCAAGGACTAAAATAATGTGCAATTGAGACTACATACCATATTATGGAAATCTAGGAGTGGAAGAATGAAGTAAGAGCCTTCATGGTGATACATTCGAGGAAGTACCTAGAGCTAGCCTTGCCACTGATTCCTATGTAATTTTTGGTTCATAGAAGCACAACCCACATAAACCTCCCCCATAAAGTTGTCTCACCTTCCTCACCTATTGAATAAATTCCCTTTGAGGAACCCTCCCTTTGTAGATTCTCTTCAGCCTCTGAGAAGTGTTTGGACATTCCATGCTCTTAGAATTTAAAATTGGTGGATGTTACAAGTTTAGTCATCACTATTGCTCTAAATGATGTTGAGAAGAACTCTATGGATGTTGGACTAGATCCCTAAGTGTACATGCAAGACAAATCCCATCAAGGGAACAACACTCAATAATTTTATTTTTAAATTTAGCATGTTTTGTCACACTATTTTTTTACCTTTGTGATATTTAAGGAAGTGTGTATGTCAAGCATTTAATGGTTGTAAATAGGAAGGTAGACCTTATGGGTAGTTGGTTGTTATGTTTTTGTTTTGAATATTCAAACAAGGTGAATCCTAATTTTTTTTGTATTATAATGCTATCCAAATTTTGAGTGTATCATTTTTTAATATAAAATCTACTTATTATTGTGAAGAAAAAGAAAAAATAATTTGTTTTGGGACATTATTATTAGTTAATGCACCTTTAAATTTTAAGAGTAAGGAAGATTGAATTTCAATTTTTTTTTTGGCTTAATATTTATGTACATATAAACGGATTTGGGATGAGTTTTTTTAACATTTTCTTTTAGTAATTCTAACAAGCATTTAGTTTAATTTTCAACATTTAAATGTATGAAGTTATATTTCTAGAGTTAGCATAGAATTAGCAACATTTATGTTTCATTTTCATTTTCAACATTTAAATGTGTGAAGTTATATTTATGAAGTTAGCATAGAATTAGTAACATTTATGTTTGTGCTAGATAATTAGTTTTTTGTTTCTTAGTAACGATATATAGATAAAATACCAAAATTATATTTCTAGAGTTAGCATAGAATTAGCAACATTTATGTTTCATTTTCATTTTCAACATTTAAATGTGTGAAGTTATATTTATGAAGTTAGCATAGAATTAGTAACATTTATGTTTGTGCTAGATAATTAGTTTTTTGTTTCTTAGTAACGATATATAGATAAAATACCAAAAATATATTTTAATGTTCTCTTTGGAAAGATGAGAGTCATAGACAATGTTGCAGAAGTATACATTTTTATGTTCAACATCTTGATATGGATCTAGAATGCTATTTGGTGAAGTGATCCCTACCCAGATATGTATCCAACACAAACTTTGATTTTTACAGCAAATTAGGTATGTTTTGCTTGTTAATCCTTTTTTACGAGTTTTGAGCATAGTGGAATATCCGGGACATATTTATACATTATGAAGATGCTTCAAAGCTAACTCATCTTGCATAATTTTTTCTTTAAAACTAAAAATGTGGGTATTTCTTTAAAACTAAAAATATCGAAAACAATTAAAATTAACGAAAATTATATTTAGTCAATAACTTTTAGAGGAATTAGAAAGTGTAAAGTAATGAACCAAACACATCACTAAATCCATATACCTTCATAAGTTATCATAGTTTATTTTATTAAAAAGGGTGTGCATTTTCCTTAGCCATGTCAATGTGATTAGCACTTTCATATTTGTTTTTCTCTTCTATAATGACTACTATTTGGATTGCAATTGCAAATATAACTAAATGAAAAGGTCACGGAAGGGAAGGGAAGTCCTAAAGATCACTCAACAAGTTTCATATCATCATTTGGATGCATATTGAATCTTGGACATGCATTTTTCTAATTCTTGATAAAACATTAAAAAAAAAAAGCATGGAAATTATCAATGGAAATTATCATTTTTGGTGCCTCTAACCTCAAAATGGAGACAGTTTTGGGAAATATGATGACATGGAGTTGTATTTGCCAATTTTTTGTGCCTCTAACTTTTAGATGGAGATAGTTTTGGGAAATATGATGACATGGATTTGTATCCCATTTGAAATATTTCCACATTATATATTTTTATTATACTGCCTCAGATAGTATATAGCATTAGGTTTTGATTGACTTTTACATTAATTCTCTTTGATTTGGAAAATTTGTGTAAAATTTTAATGTTGAACATAGCAAAATGGAAAATTTATTTTCGAATATAATAAAAATAATATTTTTTTAACTTCTTATTCGTAGTCTTATTAGAACCTTCACTTGATTCAAGGCTTTAAATTAATTACAAAGCACAAGTCCCGTGTTTTGAGTCCTGTGATGGAGGAATTCCAGTGCTGCGGTAATTAAAATGACAGTGATAGATTTCAATTTTCGTTTAAAATCATTGATCGATTGTCATGCGATGAAAATATGTGGTGGTATCTCTCTTGTATGGTGTGCTGAGTCACACATCTGGCTTGCGGGAGTGACACCCTCGCTCATTTAATTCTATGTTTGATTCTTGCTTCTCCTTATTTTTTCTGATATTTTTCTGACACACGATTCTCTTCCCAGTGCCCACTCACAAAACTTCTTCCTTTTAGGAGTCCTTGGCAATTATGAAAGGACATATCCAAATATTCATGTGTATAGTTTATATTAATGGAAAACAACAATCATAACAAGTGTAGCAGGCTGCGATATACTACCTTCGAAGATAATAAATGAAATTTTACTCAAATCTATGTAAACTTACTGAGTTTATTGACCAATGAGAGGTCATAAAAATACCAATTTTGTTATATTGAAAAATATTTTTTTTTTATTTGTTACGTTCAACATTAAAATTTATACACATTTTTTAAATCAACATAAAACTAATATAAAAATCAATGCTAACTCATTGCTATATACTATCTCCGTGCCTCTGACAATATAATAATAAGACATATCTGATAATTTTTATTATTCATTGTTTATAGTTTCATATATTTCATTTTTAAAACAAAAAAAAATAAAAAAATAAATGTATTTTCCATTTCTTTCCTAACATTCATTATATTCACATAATGAATACCTTATTTAAAACCTTTATATGATCTTTTTAATTATATAATTATATACAATTACTTTCTATACAGTTATTAACTGTATATAATATTAAAATTAAATTTTAGGAAGTAATATCATCAACTTTGATCGTTTTAATTAATACAACTATAAACTATATACAATATTAATTTTTTTTAGGAAGTAATATAATCAATTTTGATCTTTTTAACTAATACAATTATTAACTATATACAATTTTAAAACAAAATCTTAGGAGGTATTATAAGCAGCTTTGGTACACTTGTTACAGAATGATTTCATTTAAGAGGATTCTATGTGTATTTTCTAAAGTATGTTAACTTGTTAAAAATACTTTGTTTATTAACAAATTTTCATTATGTAGAATTAGTGCAATTAATGGTGTCTTTAATCTTTGGGAGTGCTTCCACAATGCAAGGAGTACATTTTCTCAAATTTTACATATATTTGTTTTTTGAAGTTATTTCAATTTAAATATTCTCCTAATTAAATAAATTATTATTACATTGTAATACCAAACAATTTTCTATTTCAAAACTTCATATTAATAGTCAAGGCAAGTTTGAGTGGTTAGGTTCATATATATCATGCCAACTTCCAAATCATTTATTTAAATGTGATGAAAATTAATAAGGGGCTTTTGGTCTTCAATTTGAGAAGGGTATGAGGCCCTTGACCATTATTGAAGGTAACATTCTAGAATAATATGGATTGACCCTATGCATGAGCGTATAATAAAGTTTAAAGGTCCTTTAAACCCTCCAGTTTGAATAAAAAAAACATATTGAGTTGTTGTTTATTGAGTTGTTGTTTAAATTTGTAGTGTTATTATTTTAATGTGGATTATAATAGTTGCTACTTTGACTTATGTTTATATTGAGTATTTTTATTTTCATTCCCCATGCATTGCATTAAATAGTATGAAGGCTAAGAATAATCCTGAGTGTTGAAGACTAAGATTCCTAATTATTAAAGACAATTCCAACAACAATGGTGATGATGGGTAGGATTTTCATAGAAAGATGATTGAGGTGATTTTGATAATTAGTTTCATAAGAGAAGAATAATTGCAAAATAATGGAAGAATGTGGTGAAGATATAGAAGATTGTCTCACGTCCCTGCAATGTGTGTAGCCAAATATTGTGATCATGCTCCTCTTGAGGGCATGTGGCACTGCAACGTTTCATGCTTGGTTGTTTTCCAACACCAAGGTTACTTTGTCTGGATTACGCCTCTTCACCTAGAGCATACCCATACTCTGTTCTAGGCTACCAACGAGTCACACTCCTACTCTAGTGCAACTCTTGTATATTTAGACATTTGTTAACAACTTTAACACTTATTCATATTCAAGCATACATCCATGAACATGAGAAGCCAAGAGAACAAAAACGAACCAAACAAGAGAAACATAGAAATAGTGTGGGTGACACAAATTGTACCTAACACCCAACTAAGTCTTTGTTGTTGTGAAAAAAATACAACATGAGCACTACCAACCTGGTTTACAACTTGGCAGAGTCAAATGAATACCCTCACCTCACCCAGACACTCATACATAGATACATCATCAAGACTCTCTGTCGCAACTGTCTTAGAAACCTCTTGTGATGCACCTCAGATGTGCCCTCAACCATAGACTTGTTGTCTCTTTGTTTCTGCATAATTCACATATCTCGGTTCTGCCTCACACATGCCTCCAATAGATTTGCATTTTCAGACTTCCCCAAAATATGTGCAAAAGAAGCTCGCCCAACTCTGTCCACTCAATCCTCCTCAAAGCAGTACAAGTCCTCCCATGTGGAGAGACTTGGCTCCTTGAGGGAGCTCACCCTCTTCGTCTTCCTCAGAACCGAAAATCTCTCTTGATCTCCTTATCTTCCAAGTTCTTCCTTATTGGTTGTGCATCGTTGTTCTCTTATATGGAATCCAAAGGTATCCATTGTGAACCGTCGTTCCCTTTGGGGGTTTCTCACCCCTTCACAAACCCATTTCCAAACAAATCATCATGCCCCTTCATGGACCTGGTCACCCAAACAAATTGTCGCACCCCTTCGTGGACTTGATTTCCCAAACAAACACATGCTCTCATCCACCGTTGTGCCCCTTGCGATCGACGTGCCCAACCTTGGTGTGCCCCTCATGTTGGTGCACCCCAATCTCTTGGTCGCTAAATACTTAGGCAATCCCCTTGGCACATTCACATTCCCAAGGCGTCCACTTGCCCAAATTGGGTGCTGGACCAACCCCAAGATTTGTCTCCTTGAGGACGTGGTGAAGGTCTCCATGCCCATCTAGCCAAAGACCTTACATCCTCCCCCACCTAAAGTCATTGTCGTCCTTGGAAACATCCAAAAAACTTATGATGTCCAAGTCTCTTCCCAAACTTGTGCCTCCACTGCAACTAAGTCTGCTAGAAACCCTAAGTTTCATGCCAACTGGAAACCCCAAATTCTGCCAAAGTGGAAACCCCAAGTTTCCCTGCGAAGTGGAAACCCCAAGTTTTCACAAACCAAACTGTATCGCACCCAACTTCAGATGATTTGTTTCTTGATTCAATGTGGTCAATTCACCTGATTCCAAGGATGAAATTCACCCAACTCTGTTGCACTCTCTCTTTGTGATGTTTCATCCTTACTATTGTTTGGTTCCACTGTTGTTGTTGTTGCCTACTACAACTAATTGATGCCTACTTCACTTCAAAATTTCACCTAAGTGTTGAACTCTTTTGATCTTGTTGTTGCGCTCATACTTCAACCAACTCTGCCATGTCTCTACACAATGATATCCCATATTCCTTGGATTGATTGGGTAGCTAGTCCAAATGTTGCGCCCAACTCATGAGAATGCACTTCCTCATGCCCAAACTTAGTCTTTTCTGTCACATATTCATCACTTCATCCAACTCCAAATATTAAGGCAAGTGTCCATTGTTTCCTCATCACTCGTTTGATCTTTTTCAAGGAGATCCTCCACAATGTCCAAGTGTTGCACTTCGAACCTTCTGGTGCATTCATACTATGACTTCCTTCCACAATTCAATCCATCCACACAACGATCTCAAACCAAGGCAAGTTCTCCCCTCAGCTTGTTGCACTATGAAATCGTCCCAAATCAAATTCATATGTGGCAACTTGACTCCATTGTCCACCTCATGGAACAATTATCCAATTTGATCCAAGAACTATGCGTCGAGACTGCCTTTTCCTCACTAATCCATCACTCAACCATGTTTTTGGGTCTACCTCTCTATGCCTTGGAATGGTTAGGGTTCACCCTCAACCATGTTTCCCCAAAGAAAGAGAAATTCCCATGCCTATGTAAACTCTTCATGCTGTAATCTGCATGCCCGCACAATCCTCTAAATGAAGGCAAGTCCTCTGTAACATCCCTCTCTTGCGCGCACTGAGCGAACTTATTCTTTGAGGACACTTGCTTACAAGTGATCTGGATTATTATACTATTGGGCATTTGATTATGATTATAAGGCGTTATGAATTGATGACATGTTATTTTGTTGTATTGACATAGACAAGTGCTATTGACTCGGTTTTCCTGAGTGTGCAGGATTTTGGGCCTCGAGGATGTAGAGGCATCGATGAAACCCCTTGGACTTCGGATCGAGTCATGGAGTGGTCTATTGGGGGTTTTATTTTTTTATATATGACATTTGTGCAATTGATTAGATGATATGATTATGGATACTATATCTGACATGATTCGTTGATGATGCAGGCTGACAATAGCTTACCGACTAGACTCACATGTGGAGTAGAGGGGTCACGCACGACTACTAGAGACGTTGAGGGAGAGGTGTGGAACGTAGCCTTGCCACAACCTACTAGCACTCTCGTCGTGGCTCGAACTGTAGGTTAACGATTACCTAGTTTGAGAAGACACACGATGTCATGAGGGACGACTGCGACAGTCGCTCACGATGATTCTAAGGGGCACGCAATAAGGAAGGGGCCTTATTCCTTAGAGTTCCTTAGTCTCCCATAAGATCACCTGGTGGAATATTGACTCCAGGGGTTTTTAATGTCTACCAAGTCAGTCAAGGGGTGAGTGGCACCCTTGGAGCACGTAGTGTGTCCTGAAGGGCACGTTGCGCAAGAAAAATGGAAAGAGGCGAGTGGGACCCTTGGAGCACGTAGTGCGTCCTGAAGGGCACGTCGCGCAAGGGAAACAGAATAAGGTGAGTGACACCCTTGGAGCACCTAGTGTGTCCTGAAGGGCACGTCGCGTTGTTAATTAATAAATGGATAAACCTAGATGGCCTTAGGATGAATAGCGTGATAAGAAAGATTTAAAACATTTTCCCCTAATAAAATGTCGCTCAGCCTAGGAAAATAAAGTTTAGGTCTAAGTGATACTTGTGATAATTTTTTTTATCTATTTATATAAGATTAAAAATAAAAATAAATAAATAATAATGATAATCATATTTAATCATGTGTCGAAAAGGGGGTAAGTAATTCTTTTAATTTATAAAAAAAATCTTTTAGGGATAAAAATTTAAAGGGGGGAAAATGGGAAATGATGTTTTGTCACTATGCTAATTAAAAATTTATTAATTAATAAGGAAAAAGGGAAAAAGTTAATTTTCTACACCTGCAAATTTGAGTTTTAAATAAAAGGGAAAGAGGGAAATCTAAAAGAATTAGGAAACTACCAAAAAGCAGGAAACATAAAAAGAAAGGGGAAACACAAGGAAAAAGCAGAAAG
>CBVK0101020220.1:0-10164 GCA_900067695.1 Picea abies
GGTTTTTTAGTGGAATATATTCAAATGCGCAATCAAGAATGCTCAAGAATATAAGTCTGATACAACATTAACAATCAGATGATAAACCAGTGATCAAGTACCAACCAAAGGCGGCGACAATCTAATCAAAGAAAGAAGTGTTCTCACACTTGCAGTTGTGAAAACTTCAATCAATATTGAATTGTGAAGATCGCAAAAATAAGATGAATGTCCATTGGCACAATGCGACAGTGGTTTGTCGTAATACGACAAGGGGTGTAGGCAGCTTTTAGAGAGTAATCGAAAAAAATTGGGTTGGCTGCCAACAATGGCGACACACTGGGCGAAGCAGTTATCTCTGTGAAAAGTAATGAATTCAGATCAGAACGCCAAGAAAAATTTCAACTCAAAACAACAAACAGAAAAACTGTACTTCATCATCATCACTTATCTTTTTCAGCGAAGTTCTAAAATATGCAAACCAATAACAGTCTTAAAGATCAACAAGCCATGATTTTTATGATAGAATCTTCAATACTGTTGGCATGGCCACTGCTGCCAGCAGGCATCCATAGCCTCGACAGGGTTGCCATTTAACCCACTCGGATGTCTTTATCCTGTCAAGAAGATCTAGATTAGAATAAGGACTTTACAAGAGGTTTCATGTAATTTTTTAGGATTTTCGTTTTCCCGACATTGCTTCGCTGCCAGCAGGCCTGTTCAGTACCCCGGCGAAGTTGTCTTGGTGCCATGCTTGCATTGCCCCGCTGCCAGCGGACCTGTTCAGTATCCCGGCGGGTTTACAAACACTTCCCACAACTCTTATTAATATTTTGTTTTGTTTTTCTTTTTACAGATAGCTGAGCGGGGTGACGTTGAAAATTCTTGATATTTTCTCATATTTTTTCAGACCTCATCAGAATTTTTTCATACTGTCCTTATTCATCTCCAGAAATGTTTTATTTCTAAAACAACTTACTTTGACCGGGAGACATCCTTTTGAGTCATTCCTTTACGAAAAAGGGACAGCGTAAAAAGATAAAGATAATCACGACAAACTTCACTTACAGATTGCAATTAGTAAACTTCCTTCAAACAACATTTCCAATATCATTCTCAGAAATATATATCATTAATGTATGTACAATCCTTCCAGAAGTTATTTTAGCGAAGACATTTTTCTAATAGCACATGTCTGAATGGTTCGGTAAATAAGCATGCATAAGTTCTGAAAAACTCATAAAACACACCAAACTGGTCAATCAAATCAAAACCAAAAATAAAAAAAACAAAAATAAAAATAAGAAAAAAGGGCAATATTTACATAATATACAAAGGTGGGAATCAGGCAAAGTACCTTTTCAGGGCTTGGCCATTCACCGGGTAGGTGTCAAGCTGCCCTTCAAGGTTCTTCAAACGAAATGAACTAGGACCCAACTTTTCAGCAATCAGAAATGGCCCAAGCCACAGATTTTGAAATTTCGTGTGTTCACCCTTCCCTTCATGTGATTTGTCCCACTTTAGAACGAGATCGCCTACTTCAAAATTTCTATCAGAGGCAGAACTAGAATCAAACCAGCTTTTAATTAGTTGTTGATGTTGGTTTAGCTTATGCTTGGCTTGAGCTCTTACTTCTTCTAGCTTCATCAACGCATTGATACGACTCTCTAAAGGTGGGTATTCTTCTTCTTGAACCCTTTGTGACAATTGGAGCGATGGAAGAAGAACATGAGGAGGTAGAATGGCCTCTCTGCCATAAACAAGGAAAAAGGGAGAGTTACCTATAGCGGTTTTGGGTGTTACCCTATCAGCCCACAGTGCATTAAGCAGTGCGTTGTGCCAGTTCTTGTGATTTTCAGCCACGGTTCTCTTGATAATCTTGATCAAGTTCTTGTTGGTTGACTCTGCCAGGTCGTTGCCCTGAGGGTAATAACTAGCGGAGTACTTTAGCTTTATTCCTTTTTCTAAGGCAAAGTTACTCATCTCAAGAGAAGAAAAGTATGAAGCGTTATCAAAGACTAAACAATCAGGTATGCTAAAACGAGTAATGATATGCAAGTTCAGAAAAGCGATTACCTGACTTGTATTAACCGTTTTTAGTGTGGTGGCTTCAGACCATCGAGTAAAGTAATCGGTGGCTGTCACAATGTACTTGTGTTGCTGTGAGGATGAAGGATTAATAGGACCAATGATATCAAGGCCCCATTGCTAGAAAGGAGAATCGACTGTGACGGGTTGCAAAGGGAAGGCTGGTTTTTGCAAATGCCCGGCTGCCTTTTGGCATATAATGCATTTTCGACATAAGGTATGGGCGTCTCTGAAGAGTGTCGGCCAATAATAACCGGCTCTTAAGACTTTATGCGCAGTGGTATCGCCACCGAAGTGACCACCAGCTTCGCCTGCGTGCAACTCGAGAAAAACTTTTTCTGCTTCGTCCTTTTCAAGACAACGCATCAGTACGTCATCAAAATTTTGACGAAACAATACACTGTTAATTAAATGAAAGGAGGCGGACTTTAGTCTCAAAGCTCTTCTCTTAGCAGGGTCAAGATGATGAGGTGCTGATCCATGTTGAAGATAATGTCTAATATCATCGTACCAGGGGCTCACGAGGTTTTGTGTACAACAAATCAGATTTTGATCGGGTTGTTCTAGATCTGACATATCATTATCTTCTTTTTGTTCAGTTTTTGAATCAACTACCAATTTACATAACCCTTGGCCTCTCACGATTTGCGCTGGGGTGATCTCTAGATCAAACTCTTGCAAAGAGGTGACCCATTTGCATCTTTTCTCTCCTAACTCCTTTTGCACTAACAAGTTCTGAACGGCAGGGTAGGGGACAATGACCTTCGTCCTAGACTTCAAAAGATAAGATCGGAAATGCTTAACTTCTTTGAAAACAGCATAGGCTTACCGATCGACTGCTGGGTAATTAAGTTCAGCACCTTTGAAAGAAGAGCTCATAAAGGCGATGGGTACTTCGTTGTTTTCAGATTTCTTTTGAGTAAGGACCGCGGCATAGGAACGATCGGAGGCAAAAGTGTAAAGTGTAAAATCTTTAGAGAAATCAGGGCTCATGAGAGACAGAGCATCTATTATGGCCTTCTTTATATCATTGAAAGCTTGGTTTTCAGTAGGTCCCCAGAGATATTGGGTGTCCTTTCTAATCAGGTTCTGGAGGGGTCTGACCATTTCAGAGAAACTGGGGACAAATCTTCTCACGAAATTGATCTGGCCTAGGAAGGACTGCATGGATTTTTTGGTGGTTGGTGGGGGAAGTTTGGCAATGACCTGGGTCTTCTCGGGGTCAATAATCATTCCATCACTAGACACAATGAATCCTAGCAGTTTACCCTGTTCTACTGCGAAAATGGACTTCTTAGGATTGAGGGAGATGCCGTATTTACGACATCGTAGAAGAACAGCTCTTAGGTGAGCTAGATGATCATTTTTGTTTTTCGAATAAACGGTTACATCATCTAGGTAGACTACTACAAAGTGATTGATCAAGCCTCTAAAAGAAACATCCATTGCTCTCTGAAAGGTAGCACCGGCGTTAATCAATACAAAGGGCATTTTTCGATAAGCATAAGTGCCCCACGGGGTACGGAAGGTAGTTTTCAACTGGTCTGACGGAGACATTAAAACTTGGTTGTATCCAGAGAAACCATCCAATAAGGATAGCCTCTCGGAACCAGACACTTGTTGTAATATCTGTTCCATGGGAGGGACAGGATAGTTATCTTTATTAGACGCTTTGTTGAGGTTTCAGAAATCGACACAAAGTCGAATTTCACCGTTTTGCTTCTGCACTGGGACGAGGTTGGATACCCATTGAGTGTGCCTAACAGGAAAAATTATTTTAGCACTTAGGAGTTTATTCAATTCTTTTTGTACGGTCGGTTCTAACTTTGGATGCATTTTTCTCAGTTTTTGCTGGAAAGGCAAGGTTTGGGGCTTCATTGGGATGACATGCTGTATAATATTGGGATCAAATGTCTTAAGATCTTGATAAGTCCAAGCAAATACATCTTTAAATTCTTTAAACAACTTGATGAAAGCAACTTTTTCTTGTTTACTACATCCCAAGCCTAGATTGATAAACCGAGGGTTTTCATTAGTTCCTAAATTGACTTTTTCATAAGTTAACGAGGAACTATTAGTTTTGCAATTGACCGTTTTTTTGAATTTATCTTCAAAATCGTAAAACTTTTCTAATCTAACAACAGATTTGGGTATGAAATTTACCATGTCCGATAGAGCTTCAGGAGTTTTCGGATTAGGTATTACCGTAAAGTCACGTAAATTGTCATCATGGGTTTGTTCATCTATCACGGCTCCTTGGAAGGTTTCTTCCATATGCAGAAAGTTGATGATCTGCTGATCATCTTCAAATACCCTCCAGCTTGTGATATTGTCAGGAATAGATGGTCGAAACAATAGCTCAACGGAGAATGCATTTGTAGATAAACCATCTGCAGGAAGAAGTTTAGAGGCAACATTAGCAATTAGATCTGCTTCGACATTACTTGACCTAGGAATAGAGTTTATATTAAAAGAAGAAAATTGATTTATTAAACTCCATACCTCAGATTGGTAACACTTGAGATGCGGGGTAAGACAATGTATAGAATTTCTCACCTGCCTAACCACGATCTCAGAGTCGCCGAATACAATTAGATTTTGAATGCGCATGTCTAATGCTTTTCTGAGACCTTGTAACAAAGCCTCATATTCTGCAACATTGTTAGTACATTCAAATTCTAATCTACAAGCCAACAATGTTTTATTACCTGCCGGATCAATGATGATGTAGCCTGCACCAGCGCCTTCTTTGGACTTGGAACCATCGAAGTATAAAGACCAAATTTGATTTTCATCAGGTTCACAGGACTTTTGGATAGAAGCTGTTGGTTGCATAAATACTTTGATCTCGGACTGTTGTTGAGGATCGTCGATAGTTGAGACTTCAGCCGTGAAATTTCCGAAGTAGGTGTCCATCCCTTGGACTTCAGGTGAATCAGCCGGAGGTGAATATGGCTCATTGGGATCATTCAAGTCTGTTACCGTGAACTTGAGGTAACGCTCACGGTTCACCCTGATCTTGTTAGGCTTACCGTTCTCTGGAAGCCATAGGTGGGACCAGTCTGTTGCAAAGTAGCCATGTAGCGGCTCCGACCAGTCTCTGCTCAAAAACATGCCATACACTTTTGTAATATCAACCACGATTATATCAACAAACTGATGAACTTTAGGGTTAGATGATAATCTAATTAATACATTTTTCAATTCACCCATAACTTTTACATTGGTTCGATCAAGCTGTATTATTTTCAAAGATGATGGTTCTACTTCAGCATTTAACTTTTGGTAGACCGACCAAGGCATCACGTTTGATGATGCTCCTGAGTCAACCATACAATTATGCACATTTCTGTTGAAGATTTCGAAAGTTAAAATAAAAGGAGGAACGTTCTTGCAAGTGTTTAAAGTTGTTGCTTGTGGTTTCTTACTCGCATTTTCTCCTACCGCTATTTTATCAGAGTTATTTACATTATTTACATTGTTATTTACATTATTTACATTTGGTACAGGAAGACTTCCTTTATCATGAGAAACAGGATTACCTTTTGTGGAAGACTTCTGTGGAATTTTTCTTTGTCCAACCTTGCTACTATTTGAGTTACCATTCTTGCTATTATCTGAAATATTTTGCAACATCTTTTGTAACAAAAATGGAAATTTTAACAACTCATAAATGGAAATGTTAGCCCTTAATTTCTTAAGATCTTCGACAACATCATAATCCAATTTAGGGCCAGCATCGGTCTGTCTAGTTTCTACTGATTTGGATGGTATTGAAGGTAAAGTTGTAATGTTATCGGCATGGGGTTTGTTTGCGGCCTTGCTCCTAGTATTGTAAGGGTGCACAGTCTCAAAGTTAGCTTGGAAGATACTATCTGAGAGGTGACTGAATATATTTGAAGAAGGCTCTTCTTCTTGGGTAGTTTCCTGCTCGACTTCCTCTTGAGGGAAATCAGGAGGGATCAAGTCATCCTGGGCTCCTAGAATCGATTGGAGAGCATATTGCAAACTCTCTAAGTTCATGCCTTCAAGGTTGGGATTAGGCCGGTTTGTTTGAAAGGGCTTCCGGAAAGGGGGTCTGTAGGGTCCTTTACTCGAAGAAGCTTCTTCAGTTGACCTTTTTATATCTACGACTTGATTAGATAACTTTTGCACAACTTTGGTTAGATTTTCCAACTCAGAGTTTTCGGATTGTGCTTTGTTTTGTGTAGTCCTGGGAAGAATTTCAATCTTTTTCTTAGAAGAAGCAGTATTTTTAGTCTCGTTGCTAGAAGAATCTTTAAGGCTAAGTATATCTTTTTCAATTTGAGTAGCCTCTTCAAAGGCTTCTACCAACGTTGCCTTTTTGGATCTTTTTACCCAAATAGCTATACTTTGATGTAGAGATTTTGTGTAATAAGCTATTACAAGACTTTCTGCAGGCATAGAGTCTGTAGGGATCCTATTCTTAAGTGTTAAAAATCTTTGATTAAAATCTTTAACTTTTTCTTTAGCATTCATTTTTAAATTTGAAATATCCATGACTAAGACTTCCGGAGGTTTGCCATCTCCGAATTTCTCTACGAAAATTGACTCAAACTTTTCCCAAGAGGTTATAGTGCGAGGTTGTTGGGAGAAATACCAAGTGGACGCATTACCCTCAAAGGTGTAAGGGAAAAACCTATAGACTACGTCTTCATTTTCGACGTTACGAAGTCTGATGTCTAACATAAATTTCATGATATGGTCTTCTGCTGTCCGTTTAGAATCGGGATCAAACTTGGTAAGCCATTTTTCAGGATGCTTAGGCAAAGGATGCTGAGGTCCAGGCATAGCTACAACATCTTGGTCTAACCATGGTCTAGCAGGGTTGTTCTGATTAGCCATTGGGGTAGTGGGTGTAGGAGGACGTGAGGTGGATTGCCTTCGTCCGACGAAGAATCTCCCCCTGAAGAAGAAGGAGATGAGGGAGGTGATGAATGAGGAGAAGAAGGAGGTATCCCATATCCTCCTGTAGCAGAGTTTGTATTTGAATCCGTAGGATTCACAGTGGGATCTATATCACCTAATTGTTCTCTGACTTCGGAGAAGTCTAAAGGTTGGCTCCATGGGCGATGAGGTTGCCTAAGACTAGCAAAGGCTTTGTGTGATTTAATGAGAGATTGTCTAAAAATTTCTTGAATATCACCGCCGGTGGGATTAGGGGTTGCTGGTTCAACTGTGATCAGAGGATCTTCGGTTGAAGTAGTTGCTGTCTGAGGGGGGATATTATCTTTTGAATGGCTTCTAGTCACTATGGGTGTGCGATTAGGTGGGGGAGGAGTCTTGCGACCACCTCGTGCAATTAATTAAGTTTAGGCCCTCCTTCTAGCGCCATTTGTTGACGGGTGAAACAGTCCATCCGTCAACTGGAAGAGTGGAACCGGTCCGGGGTTGTCTAAATAACCCAAGTCGTTTGGTATGGACCACCCTGATGAGTTTAACAGCTCCGTTGGCCGCCCTAAGGTCTCGTAAGGAAACCAAAGAGAAGGTTGATCTAAGTTAAATTATCTAAACTAAGGAAACTAGCTGACGAGTTTAACGGCTCCATTGGCCGCCCTAAGGTCTCGTAAGAAAACCAAAGAGAAAGTGATCTGAGCTAAATAATCTAAACTAAGGAAACTAGAAACTAATAAAACAAACTAAAACTAACTAACTAAATAAATAAAAGAAATTAAACTAAAACTAAGGAAACTAATAAAACAAACTAAAACTAACAAACTAATCTAACTACAAATTACTAACTATGATTATAATAACTCAAATCAACTACTTAATCGTCAGTTAAGATTACTCTTTATTCACAAATATACATTATAGACAAATCACATATTTGATTAAAACCTGCAAAACTCATATGCTCGCTGCCCTAAGACAGCCAAGGATCTATTTTTTGTCTTTTGTATTTTATAAAACAGGAAGGAAACTAACTACAATTAAATAATCTACATCTAACTAAACTATTAATTAATTAAAGCAGTAAACACCTAACTAATTAACCTGGAAACGCTCCAAGTTTGTTCTGTGCAAGATGACTTCTAAGCTGATTGGAGGAGGGAAACTCACACCAGTTAGGTCCTTAAGCTTTTCGGAAACGATCAGCTAAAATGCTTCCTGAAGTATTATTACAGAACAAACAAGATATAAAAGATTATCATAACAATTTTCTGATTATAAACTTATGCAAAAGGGGAAACCTATTATATAGCAAGCTTATATATGACAATTCAGATTACGAAGAAGACAACGCTATCATTCACTAAAATGAATTGAGAATTGTTATTTCCTTTATAATTTAGGAAGAAACAAGATATAGATAAAGAAATAATATTATATCATTTGCATGTGATTCAGATAGCTAACGCAATACCAAACCATAAACAAGCTGATATACAAAACATAGAACAGAGTGTTGATATATTGAAAAGCGGAAAGCTACAGCAAGACACCAATTCTGCTCCAGTTTGAGTTAAAACTCTGTATCCTTGTTCTCCCCAACTGAGAATTGTCTTATGATTACAAAATCATGAGTTTAAATAAGTTTTCACAAGGTAAAACCTCCTTGTGACAAATAGTAAACAGTTTTACAAAATCTGGGAATAATCCCAAAATCTCTAAACTAAATAACTAAAAACAAGTAAAATCTGTAAGATATCTTCCAACTGCATATAGTATCCATTGACAATTCGTTTTTGCCCTGCAATAGACACCAGAATTAAGTTAGAAGATTGTCTTATTCAAAAATAATAACAGAATTGAATCTATAGACTTAGCTACAGAATCGTTTGAATCTGTAGCTGGTCTAACATAGTAAAATGACCAGATTTAAATCAAATCAAATCGAACCAAATCAAGTTGCAATAATCAATACATTACCTATGAATTAAATCAAATAAAAACCGAATATCACACGATAGGAAGAGAGTAGGGAATAATCGATACAAAATAGGAATACCCTGTCCCTCAATTGTTCCCAAAATTGAATCGAATCTCAACAAGATTGTCCCAAGAATGTCATAAATAGCACACCGAATCGTATGAGATACATGCCATTATTATCAATTAACAAATGATCCATATTATAGAAAGTATTAATGATTTAACATAACACTGTATCCATAGAATCCAACTGCAGTTTTCATTCGTTGTTCCTCAAATAATCCACAAGTAAATTCGTAACTGTAATTGCCCAATTTAGAATCACAAAAGCAAATCGGTGTCATTCTATTAAAACCACAATGCATGAATTATTCCTAATGTAATCGGTCTAATTCCACATATCGACTCAACAGTCATCATATTAGATTAATCCAAAATCGATCAACAGGGTTTTGACAGAGTCATCAAACGAGGCATTTAATTGAATTCAGTTATAAGCATAAATCGAAAGATTTGATATAATCTATCCATCCCTGTAATAGAAATAGCACATTCGTTATCATCAGGATACAACTCATATCATAACAACTGTTATTGTCATCTATTCGAAATTTGATTATTTTAGCAAATGATACACGAATTGGTCCCAACATAGAAAATATAATTAACACAGTTAACCAATATGCTTATCGCATCGCGCAAGATATAATCAAATCGAACAGAGATATCATTCGTGTTCCATAAATAGAAAATATATCAAATAACCAAACATCAAATTCAATTATAGTCAATTGTTATCACTGAAATTTCATCTACACAGGGCGACAAGAACTCCGCATCATCAACACAACAATGAAGTCATTCATGGCACAGAATGAAGTTTACAGCATTCCAGAAGGGTCAAAAACTATATAAAAATTGAAAGACACTTCACATCAGTAAGGTGCGCGTGTATGCGCGGGATAAGAACGTGTTGTGCGCATTTAAGCGCCCGATGCGCGACTGTCCACATAAAAAGCCGCGCATCTGCTAATACGGCACATTAAATGCTTAAGTCGGCCTCCCGACCGCCAATGGACCTTCCACCGAGATGATTTGACATCCAGATCAGGGTCGGTTCTGCGAATTCAGTGAATTAATGGCTTAAGTGAACCCTAAACAGCACCGTGTTTACACCGGAAGCTAGTTACGTGACCGCCT
>CBVK0101020221.1:0-10164 GCA_900067695.1 Picea abies
TGTTTGCAAAATTTTATCATGAAAGAAATCACAATGCTAAAAATAAGGAGACATGTCGTTACTTGTTGCTTATCCTTTCTATTTCATCATATTTAACCTACACACAAATATTGATTAATACACTCACATAGAGAAGATTACTTTGTAGATTACATGAAACCAAAGCTTATACCTACATTTTTGTGCTCGATCGACTTCAAGGAAATTCATACCAACAAAGAAAACAACTCACAAATCTAGCACTAAACCATAACCTAGACCTAGACACCTAGACCTTGACCATGACCAACACCATGGGAAGTCATTTTCCAGTTAGGTGAATGGTCCAGGTTCAGCAATCAGTGACTATCATTCCCTAGGGAAGACTCATTCTCTCCAAGCTGCACTATGATTAGTGTCGAAGGAATGGCCTAGTTAGGTGAATGGTCCGAGCTCAGAAATCAAGGACAGATATTCTTATATGTTTGGGAAGAATAGTCCAGATAGCCCATGCCTGATGTTTTACTTTATGAGGGAATATGCTCTTCCATATCTCACAGATGTGAGTGGAAGAATGGTGTAAATGACTTTGTTTGTATCGCGATATTGTTTATGCAAGTTGATATCAGATGATATGATTGTTGTAGAGACTGTATGTCTCTCGATAGTAGTTGTATGCCACTGTGGTGGATCTGTTCCACTAGTTGTGACTATGTGTCATTGGTTAGTATTTGTGTGCTACTTTGTGTGGTTGTGTACCACTGGATAGTAGTTGTGTACTACTATGGATAGACACATGTGTGTTCTATTGAATGGAATTGTTCCAATTTCCATGAAGACTATCACTAGTGTTAGAGATGATTACCAACCAGATGGATAGTCATTATGTTGATGGACAGACATTCTCCCTATGGAAAATGGTCCAGGACAATCATTCTTCTAGGACGTATGTCCATATTAGAAGAATATTCCTTGTAGCCCATAGTGTGGCTTCCATCATCTATTGGAACAATTATTCTTCTAGGACATATGTTTTGATTAGAAGAATGGTTCTTGTGTCACTCTATGGAGTGAGTGAATTATTCAACATCATGCCTGATTACTCGGATGGAGTATGGATTCAAGAGATGATGTAATTGATGCTATCAGATGATATTGATAGTGATGATGTTTCTCGTGAGTTGATCTATGTGATTATGAGATAGCATGTGTGGCTATGATGATGCTACCGATTGAATGGTTTTTTTGTTCTCAATAACATTGCCTACAATACCTCCCTAGCTAGGAGGGAGTGTTGATATTATGGTATCTACGGGAAGTATTAACCTTCACGTGTAACCTTTGACGAGACTAGAATATGCGGGGAAGCAAGAGAAACCCTCAAACGTTGGATAATAAACCTAGAAGACAAGTTGGCTCAAGAGAATAATCAATATTGAGTTATTAGTCTCTAGGAAGAGAAGTCATCCCAGCTAGGTCACTTGGAGGACTATAAATAAGAGGGCGCTAGAGCTCATTTGTCACTCTCACCCACACAACTACATAAGGACTAGTGGTACGCAAGTTTCGAAAGGGATGCAGTTGCAGTTGCTGCAACTGGCATCTTGGTTATGGTTTGGACTTTCTGCTCAGTTTATGGTTATTCTTGCTTGGTCCGCTACCCTTAGAGAAAGGTAAGCTAGCCATTGGTTGGCTATTGGCCTATTACTGAAATTATTATGTCTCTCAAGGTTAGGGTGCTCGGAGGTGGCCTTTGTGCCTATGGTTGGGTGACAATATTAACATATATTACTTGTAAATTCCACACTAAACATGAAAGGAATTAAACTTTCTCTCATAACACCATAAAAATATCTTAACCATTAAAAAAATGTACTCTCAAAATATATAGAATTAGAAAAATATTTCTTATAAAATTGATAATAAAATATTTTATTTAAAATAAATATTAAAATGAAATGTGTTAAGCAACGTGGGGAAAAATATTTTTTTATAAAATTCATATAAAAATATTTTATTTATAATTAAATACATTTTTTAAATTTTATGTGTGAAAATCATATTAAAGAAGGAATTATAAAGATCCTTAAGACTACACTGTAAAACATACATCTCAATATAATAAAGTATAATAAAAAGATATTTATATTTGATAGAGATTTATTCAGTTTCCAGTGATCAAACTTAATATAAATCCAAATGAATTTATTAAATATTTAACTTTACCTGTCAAAATTAAGTTATACACTCTGACCAAAAATATTTCCTCTCTATTTTTTCTGATATTTGAAATTTTGGCCAACATCTAAAGTCAATTTTCCTCCATTAATAAACTAAACTTGTAATAGAACTAAGATTTTCATTGATTTACAATCATATTTAAATTTTAAAAATGTCCAAAGTGGAGGCGATTTGATTGTCGCTTATAGAAATGCCAATTGTACATGTCTTACACCACCACCAAACACATGGCCATTATAATCGCTTGACACCATTGACATTGCAGGGAGTCTGATCGTCCTCGAGGTCAGTTTGATGTGAGTCTGATCCTTTCGGCAGTCGGTCTGATCTGTGTGGTGAAAGAGAGAGAGAAAAACGGTTTTGGCTTCCCCTGTGTCTGTCTGGATGGCCTCTGATCGGCAGCCTTACACTTCTGAGCGTTGGTGAAGCGCTGAGTCTAATCTTCCTGGTGGTTGGTCTAATCTATGTGGTGAAAGAGATTCTGAGAAAATGGTTTCGGCTTCCCCCTGGTCCGTCTTGATGGCCTTTGATCGGTAGAGTTACACTTCTGAGCAACATACCCTATCACTCGCTCTATTCGTTTCTTCGCTGGAAAGTCCCTAGAGGATCTGCAACCTCCCGTGCGAAAATGGAGGTCGCAAAGTTGCTGAAGTCAACTCTAGGGAGATGCTCAACATCTGCACTGCTATTGTTCTCGAGAAAATTATGTTAAGCAAGCGCGTGTTCGATTCTCGGGGGCGAAGGCCAGTGAGTTCAGGGAAATGGTAGTGGACCAAATGAAATTTTCTCTCAGGAGGCGAAGGCCAACTGAGTTCAGAGAAATGGTGGTGGAGTAAATGAAATTGTTCGGGATGTTTATTATTGGCGACGATGTGCCATCTTTGGCTTGGATGGATCTGCAAGGCGTGTAGACTAAGATGAAGAAGTTGCACAAGAGGTTCGATGATTTCTACTATTCAAGCCCACCTCTTTGTTGAGTTCAAATTTTAAGTCCCGCCAATTTTTTGAGTTCAAGTTTTGGTCGAATGCATGGATGGATTCCATGGACCCATGGCATGGCATTTGATGGAAGAAACGGTAAATGGAAATGAAGAACACGAAAATGGTGAAACAAGGTGCAAACGTAGAGAACGTCGGAAGTCCGAACATTGAGGGCAAAAAATTCTAACAGTTAGACTACACCATTTCAAAAATATCCAAGCACACTTTCATACGGGCGATCTAGCTCTGGAACGTATTCAATCAAAGAGGATTATCTTCGCTGCTGATTAGAAATCTCCTTTCCATCTCGCAGGAAATCAAATGGAGATCTACTTGATATGGAACCACAACCCTAAGGCCATGCTATCCTTGAGAGTGCAAATGTTTGGAAATTGATATTCTTCTTATCTTGGAGATCTCACGAATATCCTGTTGTTGCTAAAAAAGCAATTTGGTACAGCTGTTACACATTATTTTGGTCATCTCAGTGATCAACTGAAAACATGTGTTCATCCATGTTCCCTGAAAATATTAAAAGTGACTTTCTCCATGAGAAAAGTGGTATGTTTTTTCATCTTTCAAAAACTATGAAAAGGAAGGTCATCGCACCTTGATCTATGCATAGGGTGCGATGATGTCTGATCATCGCACTCTGCACTAAAACGGGACTGCGACATCATCGCAGGCTGCTTGTGCATAGGGTGTGATAATGCTTAAGCAAGGGAAAAGTCAAAATTCACTAATGTTCTAGAAGGGAATCTTTTAGAATATGAGGTGGCCTCCGATCGGTTTGGATCTTACTCGCTTCTATGATTTAGTGGGATCATCATAATCTCCTCATCCATATCTTCTTCACCCTATATAAAGAGGGATCTCTCATGGAAAAGGCTAAGATTTGCATATGCATGAAGAGTTCTACTACAGATTATACTTGAGGACTTTGCTTTAATTCTCTAAGTCAGATTGTGGATCTTTTTCATCAAAGCATTGGAGCAAAGGTGTGTGTGTTGGAGCAAAGTGCCATTGAAAGGGACCTTGCAACATCAAGGCATGGGTTGTATTCTCCACTTTGCATTTAATATAATGCAGCAATACATTTCTTCCCTATAAAGGTGTCCTAGCTTTTATTGTATAACTCCTTGATCTTATACATAGAATCCATTGGAATATATATATCTTTGTTCTCTCTCTTTGTTAGTTTATGCTTCTTAAACAGGTCCACCATCCCGCAAACTCAAAGAATGAGCTACAAGGAAGACATTAGCGAGGATCAAGCGTTGTTTAAAAGGTATGTCACTTGTACCTCTCTGAACTAGTTTATATGACAATGAAGGCTAAGGTGAAGTTTGTATTATGTCTTGTTTTGTTCTAGCTTCTTGTGGAAGTTAGGAAGATCAGTTTGTGTCCGCACTTACCAATTAGTCCGATAACAATAGTGTTCTTAGAATCGGATTTTCTAAGAATGATTCAAATTGATATGAAAAACAAATGGTTGTAAGACTCAGTACCTGCAAGCCAATTCCACAATTAACGAATGTTATATAAAATATTATAAACAATGTAAATGTAAAAGTAGAATAAAACAAATGAGAAGAAAACAACGAATTATTTAAAATTAAAAAATTAAAAATAGAATAGGAATCATTCAAAATTGATCTAAGCAAACCAATGGTTGTAAGACTCAATACTTGCAAGTCAATTCGACTATTAATGAAGGTTATGTAAACTATTAAAAACAATGCAAATGTAAAAGTAGAATAAAACAAATGAGAAGAAAAAACTGAATTATTTAAAATTTGAAAAAAAAAAATAGCGGAGGAGAAGAGAGAGAGGAATGAGAAATGAAAGGTCATCCCTTTGGCCTTCCCATTACCCCAGCTATCCCTATTTCATTTTGAACTTTCATTCTCAAAGGGTCTTTTGTCCACGGAGACAAAAGGATGAATAGAGGGTCATGTGTTGCACTGTAACCAAAGATTACCGAGATGAATGTTGAGCAATATTCAAAGTTGTTTTTCCCATTTGGATTTTCATTTTCTTAGATATTTCTTCATGGTTATGGTGTATAAATTTGTGTGTTAAATTATTGTTTCTTATTCATGGTTAATTGCGACTATTAAGTGCATTCTTGGTTATGACGAAAGTTCCATATTTTAATAATGTTAATGTTGCTTAGAAATAATTTCCATTGGAAAAATTGTGAATGGCAACCAATATGGGTTGACAATCGTCCATTCCCCTTCGAATTTGAGATCTAGGGTTGTTGTGAATTAATTGTTGCATTTAATTAGCTAGATTACTAGTTTTGTCCCTGAAGTATAACAACATAATGATTGTTGAGGCCATGGGCACTGACGGGCAATATTCATCCTGCTAGGCAGCATTGAATGTTTTGGCATGTGGATTATAGGCCCCACCCTTTACAACCCTACATATAGCGATAGAAGGATGACCGAAACTGTATATCTCTCCTATAACTCATACTTGGCCACTCATGGAGATTGGGGTCGTACTTAGGTTGTTCACTCCAATTATGTGCTCTCTGTTCATCAAAATTGTGGCCACCTTCCCTTTTCCCTATATGTTGCACAGTTCCCTGTAAACAACATTGTAAACAACATTGGATTGTTAAATGAAACAAAATCGTAGCCACTTTCCATTTTCCCTATACATTGCACAGTTCGTTGTAGACAACATTGGATTGTTAAATTAAACAATAGGCATTGACCTTTAACTTGGTTTTCCATTTATGTCTTTGCAATTGAAATTGAAAGGTTTAAGTTTTTATTTCTAGGCATAAAACTTTGAAGAGAACGTCATTTTGATGTATCCAATTTAGCAATATCCAACAGTGGTCAAATGTAAAGTAGATTGAGGACATTCATGGAACCATGATGTACCACAAACAACATAAACAATAGCATATTAATTGTGGATGCCATTCAAACAATGAAATTAATGGATTTGTCGAACCAATCAACATTGATGAAAATCCAATGTTCTGTTGACTTTTATCATTCACGCCATGCTCCTTGATTTATTTCACTTTAATAACACTACTAGCATATATAAATAGATTATATGTGGATAGTAGTTGAATCTTATGAATTGGTTTAAGTTCATTCCTTGGTCATCCTCATTACATAACTTGTATTTTAATGCAAAGAATTTGGTATAGAAATCCGCATAGGAGATTGTCGAGAGAAGGAATTTAGAGGTGGTAATGATTAATCTGTGTCTAATTTTAGGTCTATAGTTTGAGCACAACCATAAACACTAGACGTTCTTAAGCATAGGTCAAAAATGTTAGTGAAACAAAACTCATAAAAGAACAAACATTTTTCCTTGCATGTGCATTATCTGCAAATGGGAAACCAATGGGTGCTTGGGAGAAGCTGCAAAGAAACTAAGAATTGTGGCATAGCGTAAAAACAATTGAGAGAAAATTTCAAAGGAGGAAATGAATTTTATTCTTCTCCAACACTTTCCCATAGCATTGTCTTCATTCAAGCGTCAGTGGATTGACCATTATTTTTGGAACTTTCAGGACTTACTGTGAACACCAATGATTTTATTTTAGTGGGCACAATTTGATAGTTTCTAGGAGTAAAGAACCAATGCTTTTGACTTCCACTCTACTCCATCAAGTTAAAGGAGACTTGTAATTCATCGAGCTAAAAGGGACTCCACACAATAATCTTGGTGTAATGTGTTCCCAACACTAGCGATTGCCTTGGTGTTACGAAGTCGACCAACAAACCCATCCTTACATGTCATTGGAGAACAAAGAACAAAGAATTTGCACTCAAAAATTGCATTGTGTACAAAAGTCCTGAAGATTAATTCTAAAAAATGAGTTTTCAATGATAAAGTATTTGTAAAGTTTTGATTTTCATTGGCATGATTTCTATTGTGTTATTAGTAGTTTGATGTGTGCAGGTTACACCCAAGAACAAACCATTTTGAAGACAAATATCTTAAACAATATAAAGAAACAGAGACTTTGATTGTAATTTTGCAAAGGATCTATGTTGGTGAAATGAGTGGACTATAAGTCTTTCGTTTATGTATCATATTGTTATCAAAGAAATTGAATCCTTGACCATGGTGTAACTATCGAAACTTTGAAGAGAGCTCAAACTCAACATGAGTAAAGAAAATAAAGAACAGTTGGAATACTTAAGGGCCATCAATACTCAATTTCAAGAAGAAAACCATGACTTGAAGAAACAGGTCCAAAGGTTTAACTAGAGGATGACAAAGATGGAGAAGAAGAGCTCAACAAGATTGTTACCATTATTAAAGAAACAATTTGATGAACACCAAGACTCACTCACTATGGTTATCGTAGATTGGGGCAAGAGCAAGTCCAGTGTGTACACTTGGGAGAGAAGATCATCCAAATGGATAGTTGGTAGGAAGACAGGATCACTTAGATGAATACTCGACTACAACAAGAGTTTCCAGAGAAGGAGGAGGCATTGGCAAAGCTCCAAGTATTTTTCCAAGAGCATCGATAAGCAAGGCCACCTTCTATTGCCACTGTGGAAGCTAGCACCATGACCAACACAACACCAACACAACTCTGGTAAGATCACCTTCCTTAGACTTTTCTCAAGGGTGCTTGGGTGATTTTGAAAAACATACCAAAGACATTGGTTTCAAACTGTTAAGGCAGTGGGATATGATGGAAAAGGGTTATACAAGAGGATACAAGGCATCTTAAATTCAATTGTCGCTAAACTAAGGGTCAACAATGAAATCCTAGGTTTTAAAGGCGGAAATGAAAAAGACATGAACAACAAGACTACATTTGTGAAGGAAAAGGACCTGGAATAATTGAATTGCTTATAAGAAGGAAGAGAAACAACAAATGAAGGTGGAAGCGCACTACCAACTCACCCTTCTTGTGGTGGATTGAATAATGGTAGTGATAAGAAGAGCTAGAAGACTTTGCCTACCCCATCACTCAAAAGAAGCAATAAGTAGATCAAGAAGAAGAAGAAGAAGAAGAAGAACCATGGGTATACATCATCTAAGGCATCCCTTGTTTGTCATTGATGTAGGGATAAAATCCATAGTGTTGTCTAGTGTTGGTACTTTGAGGTATGCTCATTCTATGGGAAGAAAATCCATTGTGTATCATCTTGTTGGGAGAACCAAGCCACATGCTAGAAGCTAGATTTCTTCCGGAGGAACAATGGCAAGAAGACTTCCCCAAACCAACAACAAACTCATAGGCATAGGGAGAAAAAGAGCATGTTAAGTAGTCCATACATTAGCATCGAGAACTCCTACCATCACTGCAAGTTGAGTGGACACTGGAAAACAAAGTGTTGACAACTTCATTCAGAGCTTCACACTAGAAATCGTACAATGAAGAGAAGAGTGTGGAGAGTTAAGATTGAAGAAGATGAAAAGTTGCATACATCTTCAATCCAAGGAGCTATAACAATGTAGGAGGTCATTGAAACCAACAATATAAACAATGAGTTGATGTCAAGGGAAGCCACAATTCAATTGGTGTTTTCAATATTGCATTTGAAGAATCCATTCTTGAAGATGTGTTGAAGAACGGTGTACAGAGGTCAATGACCTTGGGGGGTTTCTTGAGAACTCCATGACATTATTGTAAGCATGTGAAAGGATCATAGAGTTGTTTTCATGCCAGAAAGAAATTGATCCTAGCAAAAGAATTTATACCATACTTCATGTAACGTCCCTAGCCACCATGTTGGGCGATGCCACATCCAAATTCTGAGCTATGATACCAATTTGTAACATTCCCCATTATCGGGGATTCAACAAAATTGCTCCTATAATGTTCTCAACCCCCAGCTGGTCCACACCACACAAAATTATGAATTATGATACCATTAAATTAAATAATAAATTTTGCATCTAAACAGAGTTAAGCGGAAATAATAATAGCATGCATGCAACAATAACAATTCATAGATATAATTTAACAACAAAGATTCCATGACAGAAACTCATAATTGCACACACACACACACACAATAATTGAAATCAACACATAAATGACACGTATCTCAAGAAATAAACACCAATAGCATGTAGACCTTCCACGTTCCTCCCAGCCTTAGACCACACTGGTCATATCTCTCTGCAGTGAGTCACCCTGAGTTGGAGATAAATTCCACCTAGGTAAAGGGTTTCTAACCATGCTAAGGTCTCTTTAACAACATACAAACTCAAATACAGGTGCATACTCAAACTAACAACCTACAGTCTCTCATTCCCCACATGACAGTATCACCCCAGGAAGTGTGCCCCTTCTCTGCTCAATAGTCCCTCGGTTGCCCCACTTCCCTTCCGGGCCTTCAGCAACAGGCCAGACAAGAAGTCTCAGAGCCCTGTAGCTATAGTTTGGCAGCTTGGAAAATCAATTTCCAATAGCTCTCTCACTTGGAGAGAATACTCATGGACCTAGCACCCCACTTCTTCAATCCATATCTCAAGCTAACCAGTACAGGTACAGGTTCCTCATTGCAGCCCAGTACTGTAGGGTGAAATTCACAAATATTTCGTGAAGAAATTATCATCCCCCCAAAAAAAAATCATTTGCACTATATTCCCCAATATGTGTGTGTGTGTGTGTGATTTAAGACACTTAGCACCCAAGGGACTCTCTTGTCTCTACTTTAGAACTCAGAAAATATTTATATCCATTACTTTAGCTTTAAGGAATACTAATATAATATTCCATTGGGATTAATCCCCCTATCTTAGCCCCTTCCTAGACTCTTAGCCCCCCCTTTCCCTTTCTAGTGGAGTTTAGCCCCCCGTACTCTTTTACATGGTTGGTCTGCAACAGTGGTGTGCCTTCATTAATAATATGAGTGTTTACATATTGCAATAATAGGCTCAATGGCATTTAGCATCTAGGCTCTCCGACCTAATAATTACATAATCCTTCTGGCTTATAACAACCTGGCTCAC
>CBVK0101020222.1:0-10164 GCA_900067695.1 Picea abies
CGAAGTTTTTACAACATTTAGCTCAAAAAATAATTAATTAATTAAATTTTAAATAATTTAATTAATTAAAAAAAAAAACTATTCTAGACTCGACGAAATTCCACGAAACTTCAGAGACTGCCTAGCATGGTCATTTACAATATTCCTAAAAGGTTACCGAGTGAATGATACCACCAGAGCGCCTTCCACCACTTTGGAGGAAGCCTGTGGAGGGAAAAACTCAAGGGAGATTAACCCGGCTGGTTAGGCCACATTAACCTCCTGAGGATAAAAAACCCTCGATGAAAGGAACTCCCTTGATGTCAACATCCAAGGTACCTGACCTAACTATGATCCATGCAGGCGTTATTACATTATATACCCATGCAGAGGTGCGGAAATTTCGTTTACAAAAATTTAAGTGCTGGGGTATATGATACCCAGTAGAACCATCTCTGTCTCTGACATAGATAAATCTTCATGATACATGATTTGACCCCTGTGCTGAATAGGCGGTCAACACTTCCCAATAACCTTGCAATGATAATTTAACCTCAATTCCATCTGTTCCTAGAAATTTCAGAACATATCAGACCAAAACAGAGCATCATGGTCAATATACAGATTGTTCTGAATGCCAAAATCTTGCAGTCCCTACTATTAAAATGATGGAATCTACTTTGCCAAGAAGTGGAAAAGAAAAGAGGACTGAACTACCATATAGACATTTAGGTCCAGGGAATCATATCCCTAAGTTTCAAAATGATATGGTAGCTGACATGGATTTTATGCAATATAGGAAATCAGATGCTTCTCCTTCTCAGGATATAATCAGACTTCAGAATTATTCTAATTATCAGTCTGTGTGTCTTGCACAAAATATTGATGATATTTCACAAGATGTGATCAAAACAAAGACCCATCTCAATGGTCTACATTCTGAGATTGATCAATTAGAACAGAATCAAGAAGAAATGAAGTCTCAGTTACGTACTATCCTTGAGAAAATAGAGGTAATAGAGAAAGCAGTTTCTAATCTTAAAGCTTCTTATGAAGATGAGTCAAGACCTGCTTCTCCTTTACTAATTCCTGATACAACACAAGATGTTACCTTTTCTTTATTTGGTCCTCATTCCTCTACTGACCAAAAATTATTAACTTTGAAACAATTGGCTGCTAGTCTATCTAACCCAGCTCTTGTCAGAATAGCTGAAATTTCCCAGCTTGCTACTGAAAAACTTAAACTGGTCAAAAGCCAAGTCTTTGACTTCGAGAATCAGTTAAACCAGTCTAAAGTAGCCAGCATAGAAAACCAATTTTCTCTTGTACATATTACTTCTCTTGATTCTTTTGTAAATAGTATATCAATTAAAGAAATGGATGGAGAATCAAAACCAACTGATTCTCAAAAAGCTCAACCCGATGTTGGTCATACCTCTGGTACTTCTTACCAGTCTGCATGGGAAAAATGGTGTAATGCTAGATATAAAGGAAGTAAAAAAGCACCCATGGATATTGATGGTCAACTTCCTACTTCCATAAAGCATGTTGATACAACCCCTGTTTCTAATTTTGATTGCAAATCAAAAAGTGAAATTGAAAATATTATTCAGCAATGGCAATCATGGGCTAGGACTCAGAAATTACTCCACAAAGATAAAGTTTCTTGGAGTGATATAGCCCTACGTATCACTTGGGGTTTTATAGGCAACCTAAATTTCTGGTGGGAAAGAGTAACTCCTAGAAGTAAGCTCAGAATCCTTGAGCATGAAAGACCTATGGATGAGCTAGTTAAAGCTGTTGTCCATGAATTCTATGGAGATATTAAATTCAACATGAGTCATTATGCTGATATTTTTATGAATCAAAGACTCTGTCACCTTTCCCTGTTGCAAAAATATTTCTGTACCATGCAATCTCTTTTATATAAGGTACCTGACCCTAACAATACAGCCTATCTGAGGAAATACTTGTCCTCTCTCCTAGGTAAAGTTCCTGAGCTTGTCAGAGAAAGACTCGAAGATCTAGAAATAGATATTGAAGATCTATCCCTTGCTGGTCTACAAGAGCAGATAGTTACTGCCTTACAAAAAGAATGTATGAGAAAGAAGACTACTAAATCCTTAAAGAAACATTTAGGATTTGATTCTTCAGTTTGTGAAGTGTTTAAAGAAACATCTAGCTTTGGATGTTCTCAGAAGAAAAAATCTAGAAAATGGTCTCCTAAAGACTGTGGTTGTTCTAATTGTTCTTCTCAGAATTCAAGAAAATTTACTAAGAAAACTCCTCGTAAATTTTCTATGCCTCGAAGAAAGATATACTTTAAGAGAAGACCACAACATTTCAAAGCCAAGCCTACATACTGCTTCATCTATAAAAAGCATGGCCACTGGGCATCTCAGTGTCCTCTACGGTCGAAGACAAAATCCCAAATTAAAATTATGGATTTATTCTCAATAGGATATGATCCAGCTGAATGGGATGAAGTCTCCCACCGTTCAAATGGTGAATACCTATCCATTTCTGAGGATAGTGATTCCTCGCTGGATCCCAACTCTCTAGACCATCCTTCTCATTCTGATTCTGATTCCCTCTCTTCACTTGAAGAACTCAATTTTTCTAGAAATCAAAATGATGTCTTCTTTCGTCAATGTAAATTCTCTTATCTCTCAACGTGTTGCCCTTCAACATAAAATCTCAGCTCTCACCCCTGGTCAGTTTCAACAATTTGACCGCTATACTTCTCAAATTGAACAACTTACTCAGCAATTTGATGTCATCCAGCAGCCAAGCGTGGTGACTATTCACCATTACACTCCTACTGATGCCGAGTATGCTGAGTTTGTCCACTCAAAGCCTCAATCCCTTCCAGTGTCCATCCTTGATAAAGGAAAGGATATAATCCCTTCTTCCCAATATGATGATAAATCTTTGGGATATAATCCCTTCTTCCCAATATGATGATAAATCTTTGGATAACACCATCTTTCATCTAGAAGAAGAGATTAGAGAAAAAGAAGTATTGATCAAAGATTTATGGAAAACCCTGAAACTACAAAGAAAAGAAGTAGAATATCTCAAAAAGAAAAAATATGAGAACCTTGAAAAGGAGATATTCTTTAGTGAGATAGAAGCTGAAGTTATGGAAAATAAAGTAGTCAAAGGCCTAGATGATAGATTAGTCATTTCTATCACTATCAAAGTAACTGGATATCTGCAATATACACTAGATGCACAAGTAGATATTGGTGCCATGAACTCCTGTGCCAAGCATGGAGCCATTCCTGAATATTATTGGCAGCCTATAAATATCTCATTTCATGTTGTTAATAAAACAGAGTTGAAAATCACTCATATAGCTCCAGATTTCCCAATATATATCCAAGATGAAAAGGTATCAGTTACCTTCTACAGTTTTGATACAGGAGCAGATATTCTTTTAGGCCAAGACTTTGTAAATAAATGTCTTCCCTTAACTGTAGGAAACAATTTTGTACAGTTACACATTAAAGACAAAGCTATTAAAATTCCAAGCAAGTCTGTCTTTGAAAGTAGAATTGTTGTAAAAGAAACTACCAAGCAGTTAGAAAAATCTGCTAGTAGTCTTGCCAAGATCCAGAAAATTATGAAGCATGCTAATTTGCATGGAATGGATATTATTAAAGAAATAAAAGAAAAGATAGAGTCAAATTGCACATCTGACTATCCTAATGCATTCTGGACCTGAGAGCAGTATTTTGTCAATTTTCCATACAGAGAAGATTATATTCCTAGACCACAAAGATCTTCTGCGAATCATATGTCTCCTACAGAATTAGAATACTGTAAACAGGAGATAGCAGATTTATTGGCCAGAAAACTTATTGAGCCAAGTAGAAGCCCATGGGCATGTCCTGCATTTTATGTGAATAAACATAGTGAACAAAAAAGGGGAAAACCAAGAATGGTGATAAATTACAGAGCTTTAAATGAAGCTTTGTTACCTTTAAGATTCCCTTTGCCCTCTAAGGAATTATTATACCAATTTGCCCTCTAAGGAATTGTTATTCTCTAAAATTGGAAAATGCAACATCTTCAGTAAATTTGATCTGAAGAGTGGCTTTTGGCAAATTGGTATAATACCAAAGGATAGATACAAAACAGCATTTGTGGTACCTCAGGGACAGTACCAATGGAAATTCATGCCATTCGGATTAAA
Source organism: Picea abies (assembly GCA_900067695.1). Taxonomy (NCBI): domain Eukaryota; kingdom Viridiplantae; phylum Streptophyta; class Pinopsida; order Pinales; family Pinaceae; genus Picea; species Picea abies. The sequence continues at coordinate 4,178 of CBVK0101020222.1, forward strand.
GAATGCACCCTCTGAATTTCAGAAACGAATGGATGATATTTTCAAGCATTTAAGCTTTGTCATTGTATATATTGATGATCTACTAATTTGTTCTGTAGATATGAAACAACATGTACAACATTTGAGAATTGTATATGAATTATTATACAAACATGGATTGGTGCTTAGCAAATCCAAGCTATGCTGGGAAAAAACTAAAATTGAATATCTTGGACTCATACTCTCCCAAGGAGAAGTCGAGCTTCAAGATCATGTTCTCAAGAAATTATCAAAGTTCCCTGATGAAATACTGGACACAAAGCAATTACAGAGATTCCTAGGATGCTTGAATTATATCCGACAATTTTATGAGAACCAAGCCAAATATGTCAGGATATTGCAAATAAGATTAAGAAAAGCAGTTCCATGGAATTCTAAAATGACTCAAGAAGTCCAGATTATCAAGCAAAAGATCCAGAATCTTCCAAACCTACATCTTCCTGATATGTCATTCCAGCTTATACTTGAGACTGATGCCTCCAATGAAACATGGGCAGCAATATTACTTCAAAAGAATGGCCCAAAATTGGAAGAAGTGTGCATTTATTCTTCTGGATGTTTCAGCGACATAGAATCTAGATATCCCTCTTCACATAAAGAAATTCTTGCTGTCAAGAATGGCATCAAGAAGTTCAGGATGTTTCTTAAACCCTTGCATTTCATTGTAAGAACTGATTTGAAACATATGAAAGGGATGTTGACTAATCAAAGGTTGCTTGAACAGGGAAACAACAGAGTTCTGCGATGGAGTCTATGGCTTGATGGTTTTGATTTTGAAATACAATACAAGCCTGGTAAAGACAATTGCATTGCAGACTTATTAACAAGAGAAGCCGCACCAGCTAAAGAACAAGACAAGACAATTAAATGGCTTCATCCTCCTTGAATTTCAGGGAGCCTGCTCCACCAAGATTCAAATGGGTCTTGGTCTATACAAATTGTAAATATTGTTATTGTTTTGAGTGTTTGTCCTATTGTGTAAAGTCCAGCCCTGCATGTTTGCATATCCTTGAGTTATGGATACAAATGTATAATAATTTTGAGTCTTTTGGTAGATATTTTAGAGAAAAAATAAACCTATTTAGAGGTATCATGACTGGAGGTCCATTCCAAGGACAGGTATATATTAGCCTGTACTCTCCAAACCTATCCTATGAGGAATACTGCAAGATTATGCTCCAAGCAAACTATGACGGATCTTGTTGGATAACCTTTGAATGCTCTCTATTAAAAGATTATTATTATTTCTGGTTAGGATGGTTATATTTATTATTTTGGACCTATTGTCCCAGAGATGTTGAGTTCTTTCAGAATACAGATAAAGAAGCCTTCAAGATGTGGTTCCATGCAGAAATTTGTGAAGCAGCTCAACATGAAGCTTGGTTCGTATTCAATTTATCGTTTCATGGGAGTGAGCTCCATTATTTTCCAACTCAACCACATGAGTCTGTTTGCTACAAGGTCACCAGTGAATATTATGGAGAAATTTGTGTAGTCGAAGAAGACTTGATTCCTACTATGCAAGGATCACCCTTCTACAGGTGTTTTAGCAGGCTTCCTCCATTTTCAAATGATCACAGCTCTCCACCCAACAGTCATGAGTATAATAGTGAATTTTCTTTTGACTCTGTTGCCGAAATGAATATCCATAATATGTTGGAAGCATGATGGACCTAGTTATCCACCATTGTAATAAAGTTTGTAATAATTCATGTCTATCGGGCTGACAGTGATGTCCCGACAGTTCCGTGGGTTCACGCGTAACTCCACAATGTAAAGAGTAGGAATATTTACTTTAGTCCTTGTCAGGTCTAAGTCATTCCGTAAAAGCTATGATGGGTCCCCATATGGCCGAGCCTCCAAGGGACGAGATAACAGCTGTAGTCCACAGCTGCCCCATCTAGATTTTTCATGGAATCTGAGTGACTCGCAGTTGCCCGTAGCTAGTTATCAGGAACTGGATAGTAATTGTATAAATAAGACTCTCAATCATGCAAAAATATTTATGTACCATGCAATCTCTTTTATATAAGGTACCTGACCCTAACAATATAGCCTATCTGAGGAAATACTTGTCCTCTCTCCCATGTAAAGTTCCTAAGCTTGTCAGAGAAAGACTAGAAGATCTAGAAATAGATATTGAAGATCTATCCCTTACTGGTCTACAAGAGCAGATAGTGACTGCCTTACAAAAAGAATGTATGAGAAAAAAGACTACTAAATCCTTAAAGAAACATTTAGGCTTTGAAAACAGTGGTTATATTTAACACCTTTGATATAATGGGTTCTAGTTATATTGGTACAAGAAAGTAAGACTTGGGAAATGGAGTCAATCCGAGGAAATGAAAGAGACAAATGACTCGGTGACTGAACTTGAGAGGATAAGGCTAAGAAAGCAACAGTCTTCAGTGTAAAATTGTAAGGTGTGGCAGGGAGAAAAACACAGGAAGTAACTCGAAGCGCCACTACGGGAAAATTTGGAGTTAACTTTTAGAAGAAAATGTTTTGTCTAAGTGGCGCGAACAAGGGGTGATGTGCAGTGAATCCACAGGTTCTAAAATTCATTCTAAAATAGACAGAAAAAGATATGAATAAAGATAATAGGAAACACATATGCGAAGAAAGAGGCACAATACATCCAACTGCTACAATTAGAATATTTTCATCAAGTTACAAGACCTTTGCATTAAGTTTTGGTCAAAAAACTCGAATTACATACAACAGTTATCGTCTAACAATTTTTCCAACCAACCTAGCTTACATTGAAAAGATGAAATATATAAACAAGGGTGTCGCTTGGGCTACCCGGCTTTCTAATTTCTATCCCTAGAACTAGGAAAATGAGTAGTATGCATTAGAGACTCTTAGCATGACACTTTCTAAAAATAAGCAATAATCATGTATGTTTACACACGACTGTTCACAAATCTACCACGACAATATAATCATCGGTTAGGTATCGATATGGAGAAAATATGTGTCAGTTCTTCCATTCGATCAGATGTCTAAGCGGACAAGTGTCTCCCGGGAACTCATTGTTTGCTATAACAGATTTGATTTCTGTCACACGCTCATTTGCTAGGAAATGTGTGCAACAAGTGGTTGTTTGATTGTCACGGCCATTTTCCAAAAGGTAGAGTGCTTTAGGGAATCATGTATTTCAAAATTGCCAAGATTTGTCTTACATTTGAAGATGCAAAGACGAACACCAACTAAACATGTTTTTTCTGTGCACTAGCGAGAGTCACGCGGGCTTCCTTCTCGACCACCTCGCATTCCCTAGAATGCATTATATTCCTTTCCTCTGACAACCTCTGTGCTTCTCATAGATGTACAATGGTGTCTTGTGCCTCGCTGAGCTGTCTTTTTAGCCATGCCATGTTCCCTTCACGACCTTGCAATGTTGATGCTTCCATAGTCTTTGTCACTAACTACCACCTCAACTCCATGTTTTCCTAGTAGATCTCAGTGATAGCCAGCTTTTCCTTCTTTAATTGTTGAGACGGATCTTGATCATTCCCTACTGCGGTATCCATTTCCCTTGTTCTGCTTCTTCTTTCACAGCTTGATCCTCCAGCAGGCTCCAACCGAATGGCACGCATGAATAGTTCTTCGGCCACCGATATGGCACGCGACTCTTCAGCAACTCAGGCCCCCACAACTTCCTTGTTCTTCCTTGGCCTACCCCTTCTCCTAGTTATTAGTTGTTGGGGAGACGATGCTTCTACTGTCTTTACTCCCTGCGCAAGTACTTTCGCTTTAGGTTCCATGCAATTCGATCTAATTGTCTCTGTGGGTAACAGAATAACTCCTTTCGCATCCTTGGGAATTCCTGCTGCAGGTGAGAATGACTCCTAATTGTTATGGGGCTTGGACCTGGCCATTCTACTGCTTTGTGTACCTTTCCTTATGCTTTCGGAGTTCTCCATGGTGCAACTGGTATGCATTCTACTCGCAGTGTATCTAGCGAATGCACAGGGAAAAAGTTTTTATCAACCAAGACTGGCAGGGGGGAATTGCAAACATAGTGTAGACCTAGTTTCATGACTGAAATGGGTGTCAAGTGTCTGTGATTTATAATGCATCGATAAAAAGTAGGAATCATGCCAGAGAACAGTGAATTCATGGCGACGGGATGTTTTGAATCGAATTACAGATTTTCCATGGCACATCCCCGCGTGTAGAATACATACGATAAGGTTCACAGGGTATGCAAGATACAAACGCCATGATTTTTCACCCCCTAGACCTTCATGATGAACAGATAATATTTTTTTCACTTGCCAATTGTTATGACCCTAAATTTCACCATACATTCTTACCTGGCATCAGGCCATCTCAAATCCCTTCTTTGCCAAAGCACTGCTGAACAACTCTTAAAAAAACCTCTTTTATAAGGGCCCATGTGCCCTACTCCATTACTACATGCGTGTATATGCTAGCTGACCTAAAACAACCCATGTGGACCGACAAAAGCATGAAAAAAGGAAAGTTGTCGACAGAAAACACGGCTTTGGGTGAGTTAACTGAAACTCCCGGCCATCCATGGTCGAGGGTTCATCCAAATACCTAGCTCCTTCTAGCCTATAAAATAAGGGGTAGGGGTCCCATTTGAAAGAGGAAAAATATATCAAAGAAACTCTACCCATTTTCATATTCCCATTGTCCCAACCCTTTAGCCATCCTTGTGCCAGAAGAGATACAAAGCAAAGAAGTTAGAGGACAATTGAAGAGGAGCCCAAGATCAGGTTCGCGGAGTGGTGGCCGGTCTCAACTTTTGTAAGTTGACTCATTCAAAGTAATAAATAAATTGCTTTTCCCGTCCCAATTCATGAGTTATTCATAATTTGTTAAGTACATGTTTGAATCTCTAACCCGTTAGTCTATAGGTAAGATGCATGTGTAGTTGTTGCTTGTCGTGTATGCAAGTCAGCGTTGGAAAGGAGAACTGTGAAAAAGTGATCAAGTGCGATAAGGGATCGACATCAAATGCCTGGAACAAGGTAGGATGATCTAGTCATGTATTTACTGAAAAGAAATGGGATTTAAGTCTGTGGATGAAGGTAGAAAGTAGATTTTCTCTAGGTCATATCTGCATGCAAAGTCTAACCCTATTTTCTAGTCTGTAAGGAGATTTCCCTCACAACAAAATTGGCGACCATACTGGGGAAGTCTCTAGGGTTCCTGGTGATCTGAAAATGAAAGTATTTGTTTTGCTATGCAAAGTATTCATTCTCATTAATATTAAATGTGCAAAGTATTCTATCTTCAAGATTTAATCTCTTTGTGTGAGAGAGTAGTTTTTGTTTTCTGATTCAATATTTTAAATCTGTCTAACACAGCATAAAGAAATTCATCATAAACACACAGCATATGTTGAGGCAGTTCACCCCTCCTGGGCTACATCTGTCGGGTCCAAGGCTCCCAATGGGCATGTCCTTTCTCTATTAATGCTCAAAATGGTGTTACAATGAGAAAAAGGCCAATAAAGAGGCCAAACCTGCTGAGGGAACAAATTCTGAGTACAGACAGAAACTGGAAATGACTCTGAAATCACATAAAACAGTGAAAGTTGCTCCAATAAAACTCCTCTTCACCCAAGGCCCTGATGTCTCCTCAAGCTCCTTTGCCCTAAAAATGTCTGAACGACACCTCTGTTGGCTCTGCAACCTGCTCCATTGGCTCCAGAAGGCTGAGAATACCCAAAATCGACCAAAAAAACGTGAAGAATGGTTTCCTGTAGCTCCCGATCTCTCAATAACTAACTCTCCTTCTCTTTTCCCCAAAAACTCCACCAAAATCGGAAAAGTGGGAGTTAACCTCACTAAAAATACCAAGAAAATCAAAATTGGCGGACTTCGCCCCAAAAAACGCGCCAACTGCTAGTTAAACCATGGTTATGCGCGTGGTCTTTGCACCATGTGGTTGGTCCTTAGGGGCTGTCCCCC
>CBVK0101020223.1:0-10164 GCA_900067695.1 Picea abies
TCTTCATTTCACATTGAGCCATTATTTCCTAAGCCTTAGCGATTCTACCCCGGGGAAGCCCCCCTTGGTTGGAGAAGACAAAAAATAAAGTATGAAGAGTGTTGGTGAGGTGACATTGGCCTCCCTCTTAGTTGCCCATAGGCTAGTGCCACTCTTTTGAACTGAAGACCCACATAATCAATAATTGATTTCTATCTAAGTGGATCTATTTGATATATGCTTGGTTTCACTAAGCTTAAACTCAACTTATATGAAGCATTATATCTCTAAGCATTTAATCCTTTATTTTGCAAAGTTATATCTTGTGTTGGATTTAATTCTTTATCATTGAAGTAAATCTTTGCTCTTCTAGTTAATCATCTTAAGATTTACTTTCTTGGACTCTCATAATCATCATATAATTCAGGGATACCCCATTGACCAAAGGCAGAATTCATATAAGACCAAAGGCAGAAGGGGAATGATGAAGTAAAAATACAAGACAGGATTAACCTGCCAAAAGCTCACTCCAAGAGATGCTCTAAGTTAGTGAGTAATACAAAGCTACAGATGGCCTAGCAGAACCACTGAGGCAGACACAAAGATCACCAAGGACTACTTGAATTCTCAGAAAACAAAACAAAGGCAAAGTAGGGGCGGACTCAATATGTGATAAATATAAATGTAAGTTTTCATACATATTTCTATATCCATTGTTGTATGTATGTAGGCACAAATGGATTTATATTTATGTAAAGATAACGGTGCATTCACTTATGCATATACATAATCATATACGTATGTACATGCATATATATCAACACCTATGTACCTTCATACAAGTGCATGCACACGTGACTTTTTAAATTTGTCTGAGAGTGTTTATCCAGGATTAAAAGCTATAGATATGCTGTACTTGAGTTTATCTGGGATGACTGATTTATTTAGCATTCAATGCCTCGGGAGTCAAGCATCATAGGTGGATCCATTACTGCTACAAATAGACAAATGTGAGGCATCCAATCTCATGAATCCTAAGTTAAGGTGACCATTCTCATGAATCCTACATTGTTGTCTTTCCAAATAGACAAACAAAATCACCCTCCCCTTCACATGCATTGGTTACAATACATCTCACCAAGTCAAGAATGAGCATCTTGCTATTGCATTTCTCTAACCCTTTTGTTAATTAATGTCATCATTAAAAGATCATTCTTAATAAACTCTACAATTTCATCAAGAAGTAAATCACATTTTCAATGTAGCAGTTAACTCACCTCAAGTCTACAAATAGGAACTGGCTTTCCCTGCCTTGAACCTCCTAGGAGACCCTGCATAAACACAAATGATGTTATACCCAACTTATGAAACGCAAGTTCAAAAAAAAATCCCATGCTTCTAGGTATCAAATTCAACATTAGTATAAATGTCAGAATATGTGTAAATGTTTGGATAAATGTAAACCAGAATTAACTTGAGTGAAAAGTAAATGATTAGGAGCACTTGCGAGAAAAGTAAAAATCATTTGAGCAAAAAGTAATAATTGTTGAACTTTTATCAAAGGTTACGTCTAAATGACTAGATAGTATAAATAGTGTGAAAAAATGACATTTTAAAATCCCCAGATTGGATTTTCTCAATTCTTGAGTTTCTGCGATTATCCACCGATGCATTATGTCTTGATAATATACTATATTAATATGGGCATTTTCCAATCCCTACTCTATAGTCGTAGTGTCTCTTTCTATTTATGTATGTAGAATTCTATGATCATAGAACCTATTATTACAGTCCAATATGGTATTGTTATCACTTAGATCTACTCCATGCAAACCTAAGAAACAACTATGAGTCAATAACCCAAGGCCGCTCCTAATTACTCCTTCGTTTGTACTGATGTTTCTCCAGTGACAGGGGGAGCATCCCTTGTGTTCATGCACTGTTAATCACTTATAAAATCTCTGTGGGTCTGAATGATCAGCGCATAAAATAATTGTCATTCATATGCGTGCAAGCAAGCAAGAACACAAAAACATTTTATGATTAAATAATATGAAAGATTACAATTAACAATAGTGAAACACGAAATAAGGAAAGAAGATGAACATGCACTTTAGGTAATCAAAAAATCAGAGAAAAGGCACTTAGACCATCCATACCACTGCACAAAACAAGAATATTCAACCACAGAATTCGAAGAGTTCTAAAGAAACTGCATAGTCAAATTCTATCACTATATTAGTCAAAAGATTGTTTGCATCATGGAGACAAAATACAAGACAGGTTGTAATAGTACGCACTGCACAGAGTGTAGGGTACAATGAGAGAAAGAAGAGATGGAAGAACAAGGTTGATTGTGTTACCCCCATGCCTAGGGTTAACTAGAGGAGATCATGTCTCATGGCCCACAATGAAGACAATGATCCTGATAGAGGAGATCATGTCTCATGGCCCACAATGAAGACAATGATCCTGACGACGACAATGATCAGCGTGTCCACTCATGAAAGCCCAATAGCCCCCTCAGATGCCTCTCCCACATTGATCAACAAGGCTTACCACATCCAATCAGCATACGCTTTGGGCGATAGTGGTTCAACGCAGTGTTGTATATCTCTCTGATATATCTCTGATATTCCGATAAATTCCAATTTAAACACCTGTCCGATATATTCGAAATATTCCGAGATATTCTGAGTTAAACTCCTGTCTTGCGACATTTTCCGACATATACCGATATTTTCCGCCGATGTCACCGAGATGTTACATTCCAAACCCTCGCCGATACTTTCCCCGAGACGAGATATACAACATTGGTTCAGCGTCATCGTGAGGTACATTAGCCCTTGTTTCATATGAACTATTGTTCTTAAAATACTAGGCATGTGAGTGAAGATCATCAGTTGAAGTTGGATAATAAATCATAAGCTCAAGAAGTTATGCTTGTTGCCTTGTTTCACCTTGGCATTCCAAACCCTCGCCGATACTTTCCCCGAGACGAGATATACAACATTGGTTCAGCGTCATCGTGAGGTACATTAGCCCTTGTTTCATATGAACTATTGTTCTTAAAATACTAGGCATGTGAGTGAAGATCATCAGTTGAAGTTGGATAATAAATCATAAGCTCAAGAAGTTATGCTTGTTGCCTTGTTTCACCTTGGTGGCCATCATTTCTACTCTAGTCCCATGTTGCCACCCCCAAGGAACAAGGGTATTATTGGGGGGCCCTCACAAGGGTAACGTTCCATTTCCCCGCTATACTTAACACTTACCATCCTAGAGCTTGTCAAAATATACTAAACTTTGGTAATGGATCATGGTTCATTCTCTCGTGAGAAGAAGGGTAGAATGCCAAGGTCGATGCAGGTGCTAATAAAAAACGATAAAGAAAGAATGTTATGGGATAGCAAGGACATTTAAAAGCCACAGTCCATACTTGAGCTCTACCCCTTTTAAGTTCGCCCCAGTCTTGAGAACAAATAAACACCTCATCAATTGAAAACGACTTGTTAAACATCCCACTATTATATGAAGCAATGAATGCTAATGCTTGAAACCTTATAAAGGGGGCTTGCAATTCAATAAAAGAAAAGATAAAAGGAAGATTAAGGTGTTTGGAAAAGCGTAGCGCCTAGAAAGGGGTAACTCAAGAGCAAGCACACCCTCTACAAACTCACTCATAGAAATGGACCCAATGACTCCATAAGCCATGAAGTAAGCCCAACACGTTTCACTTTCATACTTTTGAAGGGTTTCTTTTCTTTTCTTTTATGCTTCCCTCATGACATATCCCTCTACTTGGGTCTTTTCTTTCATGCTTTGGTTGGCACGCATAATAAGGTCTGATGATGGTCCTTCCATACTTAAACTTCCCAACTTACATAAATTCTTGAGCTAATGTGAAGTTTGAAAGGGATACTTGATGTGAATTGTTAATGTGGAAGGACATATGGGCTTGCATTTGACGGATATGGTCATGATGGCACACATATGAGCAAAAAGCCCACACTTTGGGCAGTGCACCCACACCTTACTCAGCCACTGGATGGAGGATGTTACACTAGTAGATAATCAGATACCATGCAGAGATGAGATGCACCCTCTCTCCATCTTGGACGTTATATTCTCCACCTTGGGTGTTGGGCCTTTTGATGATGACATCATGTGCTAGGGTTTGATGATGTTGGGGTTTTCCTACAACTTGGACATCATATGATGATCTGAGATGTGACATGGCTCTCTTCCACCTTGCTTGCACCTTGGACGATGACACATGGCCTTGGGAGGCCCCCCTTCACCTTGTGGAGGCTTAACGTCACCACACGTGGGACCTTCTTTGATGTATTAGCATGATTTATCATTGCTTGAGGCTATCTTGAGGGGTCGGCCCCACATGATGTATAGATTCTTTATTGTTTTAGTACTTTTGTGGACATTAGCACTAGGGATACCTCATATAAATGAGGCTAGTGCTCAAACTTATTTTCTCATCATCACAACTCACACTTATGAGGTAGCTCTCTAAAAGGTTTTGTTCTACTGCTCTTTTTCTCTCTTGGAGTCTTGTACGCACTATCGAAAGGATCTTTGGATGGATGTTCCTCTTGTTAGTGGTGAAATCTACATGAATTAGGGTTTCCTCATGTTAGTGCACCTTGATAGTAAGTGTTTACTTTGACTACATGTGGTATTTGTTGATAGATCTTGGTAATTTGATCTATCAGAGTGGTAGTTTTGCATGTTATCTTAATATTTTTGAAATCTTGAAACCCTAAGAGGAAGGATTAAGAGTGGTTATCCCCTTCCCTTGTTGTTTTCACATTGACTTGTTGAAGCATTTAAGATTTTCCCTAAGGATTAGCAATGGCTATCCCCATATTTTTGAAATCTTGAAACCCTAAGAGGAAGGATTAAGAGTGGTTATCCCCTTCCCTTGTTGTTTTCACCTTGACTTGTTGAAGCATTTAAGATTTTCCCTAAGGATTAGCAATGGCTATCCCCTTAGGAGTGGCTACCCACTAGGTTCAAGACTTGGTTCAATTCAACTTATTTGCTAGGCACATTAGAGAAAGTGAGACGACAACTAGGGCTTATGTGTGGATAAACCTTAGCGGCTTCTTCGTTTGAGATTTGACCTAGTTCTATGAGTGGATAGCTCTAGAGTTTAAATCTTCACTTTCTCTCTTGCTTGGCCTCCTTGAATGCATTATCTTGACTCCATTAGCCCTAGGAAAGTAAACGGTACTAGTCTTATTGCTTACGATGCTTAATACTCTTAACAACTTTCAAAACCCTCACTTAATCTAGATTTATGACATCATTGGCATGCTCATTGTACCTCAATTCTTTGAATAATCATTGGATAAATTGTTGTTGCCATAAAGTGAATGCTACAGCCACTAGGGCTGCTATTTATTGTGGCATACTTACTTAATATTGTGAAAAAACTTGCTCAGAAATCTTGCTCAGCAATTGGATATTGCACTACTTGCTGAAGACTAGTATATGAGATAGAATTGCTAATTTTCTGTGCCGATTTACTATCGTTGTCGCAAATTACTTATTGCTGACATAGACTGGTTTACTGCTGCAAATCTACATCCGAAATTGGTTTTACTTGTTATATAGTGTCTAAAGGTGATTGGTATGCAATATATCTTGGTAATTGATGATTTTATGCATTGAAAAGTTTATTGTCTCGTACAGGTTGACCAATTACCTCATTCAAACTAATTCCTCCCTTCACTTCTCTTAGACCTAGCTTAACCTATTGAGTGACTAAGATAAGGGGGTTATAGACTTGCCTTAGCTTGCTATAGAATCCCTTAAGGTCGCTAGGGAAGCCTTCCTTATGTTGGACCTCTTTCCTTCACTAAAATGAGCAAAGTGTTTGCTTAGGTGATAGTGTTAGATACTTCTAATTGTTACACAAGATTGGCATCTTGTGAAAGGCTTTGCAAAAGTACAAATCTTGTGATAACAGGATGCTCAGTGAAAAGAACTCTACCACAAATAATGTCATTCGCCCTCCTCTTATAACTCCCAAAAGTAGACGACCTGCTCATGCAAATTGTGACTATTGTTAAGTGGTTGCTTTAAATAAGGAAGGTTGTTGGCATTGGCAAACCATCTAAATAACAACCACAAATATGGCTCAAACTCCCACTAAACAATAGAAAAAGTAGGTCGACCTCTCCTCAAATAAACTACCACTCACGCAATCCCCCTAAATTCCATAAATAAATATGAGAGGTCGACTTATCTAAGGCTAACTAGGTTGCCTCCATAAATAAAATTTCTAAAATCAGCTATCTCCCAAAATAAATCTCCATCTCCCATGCAAGCTAATCCATGATGCCGCCGTAGCCAAAAATAGGAATCGATTGACCTAGGCACCCTCCTTTTCCAAAAATAATAATGAGTCATCCACTGAAAATAGAACTAGTCATGAAAACCCAATTTTACCAAATTGACAAATATAATCAAGGAAGGCGCCTAGAGTTTTCTTGGTGAGAGATAAGGTTGGAATGGTTTCCATGTGTCATATTAAAAAGCTTCCACCTACTCAGTCCACACCAATTCCCAACTGCTCATTGGAACCAAGAGTATGGCACCACCAACTAATAAAAATAGCACTGCTAAATACCTACATGCCAAAAAATAGCAGTACGACTCCTAAAAATAGGAAAGATGAAAAACGAAGGGAACAACTATGAGATCGCTGCCAAATATAGCTCGCTTAAAAATAGGCACTGCTAAAAATAGCATCATCTTGCTTGCAATGGAATCAGTCTCATCAAATCAGTCTCATGTAATCATTGTCTCACGTGTCACCCAAAAATAGCTCAACAGCATCATGAGCTTGCAAGGACCAAAAATATGTGATCAACTCTGACATTTTCACCTCCAAACTTTGGCTCCTAGAAAATAGGAAAACTGCTAAAAATAACAATTTTCCCCAAAACTGGTGTATATGCCTCTAATCTCTGTGAAACTCAATGTACCTATCCCTGAATACTAGCCTGGTCTCCTAGAAAATAGGAAAACTGCTAAAAATAACAATTTTCCCCAAAACTGGTGTATATGCCTCTAATCTCTGTGAAACTCAATGTACCTATCCCTGAATACTAGCCTGGTGAAAGCTAGCTTGATCTTAACCCTCCAACTGCATAGACAAATCTAGGGCTTAACAATGGTGACTCAAGGGGATAAGATCCCCCTATAGGATGTTGAAAATCTCAAGATCTCTATACTCTACACCTATAAATAATTGATCTTTAAAAAATATAGCCTATAGACAAATATGTATGTCCATTGGGAAATGGAGTCAAATGCATGGTGCTTCGATTGATTTGTTGTAGTGAGGACCCAACCATACATGCCCACCTACAACCCACATATCATGTACGCTCCTCCCTCTAGAAAATGAGCTGAAGTTAACAAATGGGAGAAAGCCACCTGGTCAAATGTTAACCAAGAAAACAACTTTCTTGCAGAAAGTAACCCACCAAAGAAAATTGCAGTCCCTAATGTACGAGCACTGCCTATCAATGTGAATAATGATCAAAAGTCGAACATTAACCAAACACATCCAATCAAGACCCAATGATGATCAATTTCATTGAATGCAAGACGATTGTCCATGAGGCCAACGACCATCAAAGTGCTCTAGCTTCTAGACCACCCCTTAGGTGATGTGTTGAAGTCAATGAGGAATGATATGCTAAGAGGAACACAATGATGAAAACTTTTCCCTCAGCATGAAGCAAACACCAAAAAGTATAAGAAATAGGCACACCATATCCCTCAGCATGAAGCAAACACCAAAAAGTATAAGAAATAGGCACACCATATCCCTAAGACTAGATGAGGAGCTAACTGACCTGGGAAAGATGACTCAATGCAACAACTAAAGAGACAGGACAATAATATGACTCAAGACTCTTATCATCTCTTCAGCACTACCCACCTACAAGACTAAATACTCACATAGTGGAAAGAATGGCGTCCTAATCCAAGCTTGACCTATACATGAGCATCTAATCAATGTTGACTACACTAATGACATTATACTCAAGGGTTTGACTTCAACAAATAACAAACTGCAAGCTGAAATTGAATGACAATAAAGGAAATAACAGACCTGCACATATGTGAGGCACCTATTATGCAAGAGACTAATCTATATGCTGGAAAACATAAGGATAAACAACAACACTACAAACTAGGACATACAAGACTAAATACTCACATAGTGGAAAGAATGGCGTCCTAATCCAAGCTTGACCTATACATGAGCATCTAATCAATGTTGACTACACTAATGACATTATACTCAAGGGTTTGACTTCAACAAATAACAAACTGCAAGCTGAAATTGAATGACAATAAAGGAAATAACAGACCTGCACATATGTGAGGCACCTATTATGCAAGAGACTAATCTATATGCTGGAAAACATAAGGATAAACAACAACACTACAAACTAGGACATAACAACAACTGAAATAAAGGGAAATCTTCAAAGTAAAACACCTACCGGCTAACCTAAGACCAAAAGACAAACAGAACGGAAATCTGAAAATGACAACAGAAAATAAAGAAAACTCTACCACATAACAACTACTATAAAGGATGACAGCTACCCATAAACACCCAAAAATTTCATCTCTTTTTGTCTTTTCTTCTTTTTCTTTTTGTTAAAAAACTTTACAGTAAGTACTACTTCAAGCATTGCGCATTGACTGGCACATTCTCTCTCTCTCTCTCCATGCAAGTTCATAAGGTAGAATGTATTGGACCCACAACTGCATCAATAAAATATGGCCCCAACTAAAGACTGACAAACTTACCATGGTCTCCTGATTTCTCATTCCTTTTGTCCCACAACAAAACTAAATCTCCCACCTGCAACGGCTTACCGCTAGCTCTCCAATCAAATACTTTCTACACTTGACCCTTGTTACCACCCAAACTAGCAGCCCTTGTAAAGGTGTTAATGGGGATAAGCAGAACACGGGAAACACACCATTGTCACCTTAGCATACTTTCCTCTTCATTTTAGGCTACTTCCTTGAAGCCATGGACAATATCCCAATCCACGGAAACGGACCCGTACAGTACATCGTGATAGCTTACGATACAAGTCACTTCAAAACATACACCTCAATATATGGTTAAATAGACTAGTGCCAATGAAGTAACCAAATCCCTCAAGAATATTCAACTAAGAACTAGGGCAATAACTACCACAACATAAAGAGGGTTAGGAGCTAATTAATTGGGTACTAAGATCTGAAATGAGCATGCTATAGTAGAAATATAAATCAGCACAATAAAATCACTCTTAAAGTGGAGGAACAAGTGTCTTTTACCACGTAAGTGTCAAATTTAACCACACAAATCAAGGACAAATGTACCTGAATTACCTCTTGATTATATGCTGTAAATTGGACCAGCTTGCTGCTGTCAACAATTTCCAGAATCTGATATATGAAAATTAACACAGAATATGCAAATTTCGGACAAGGAAAAATACAACAAGAGTGCCTAAAAACACTTGTAATGAAAATCTTTGCGTACTGTTGTTAGGGCAATGAATAATCAATGTAAAAACAGCCCAGCAATGAACTATTGCAAGTACAAATGAATAACAATCATATAAGTAGCTCAAACTTGGAAAAGAAGATGGTGAATCCCATTAGGGTTTCACCAAAAATCTCCAAAATGAGAAAATAACAGCCATGAAACACTTAGGAGATTAATTTCACCATTAGAAAGTGTTAGACATCCTTTATAAGCAATCTACAAGTGAAAATATGGCTAGAGTAGGATTACAGTTCACCTTTTAGGGTTAAACCCTAGCTTTAGGGTTTCACCAATTTTGATTTCTTTGCTGTAATTTTAATTTCCAGATTTAATAAACCTCTTAAATCAGCCCACAAAATGTTATATAAAACATTGAAGCACAATAAAAGTAGGGCCGAATTGCTTTCTTAGGGTTAGAGATCAACAATGAAGCATAAACCTTAGTATACAATTTTCTAGAAAATGAAATAAAAACATGAACTTTGTGTTGAGATTTGTACCTTGGGAGGTGTTCCCCATGTGCTTTTTGTCCTCCTTAGCACAACGAGGGAAGGACATGACACTTTGTACCTAGTACTTTTGTCTATTTTCAC
>CBVK0101020224.1:0-10164 GCA_900067695.1 Picea abies
ATATTATTATATATATAAAAATAAAATTTGGTTTAATAAAAAATATTAAAGAACTAAAAAATTAATACAATATAGGGTGGGTTTAATGTTTTGGCTGTTTAATGTTTTGGCTGTTGTTAATGACATAATACTCCATTTTCTTACATACATTAGAGAAATTGTAATTCAACAAATTATTAAAATCGAGTGTAAGGTTTTGATAGTAAATATCCATTACTTCCGATAATTTAATACCCATTTGGCTCATATGTGAACTTGTCAATGATGCATTGACAATTCTCTTTTAAATGTTTTTAGAATTTGAGATATTTTGACTTATAGTTTTTACTATTAATAACAATTTGCTTCCCATAATTTAATATTCATTTTCTAAGATGTGAACTTTCAAGTGAAGTATTGACAATTCTCTTTTAAATGTCCTCACAATTTTGTTTGCTTACATGATGCATTGACCATTATTTTTTAAACGTCTTCATATTTTATTTATTTATTTAATAATCATTTTTCTCAAATGTGAATTTCAGAGTGAGACATGAACAATTATCTTTTAAATGTTCCCGCAATTTTGGATATTTTGTTTGTGATCTAAATGACAAAAACAATATCATTGTCTCTTGTAAAAGTTAACTTACACAATCTTAAAGGATATCTTACACATTATCATCATAGATTTTATCTTTATATTGATCTTGTACAACTTTGTGTGAACAATAGTCAGGTTAACTTACACAACCTTAAAGGATATCTTACACATTATCATCATAGACTTTATCTTTATATTGATCTTGTACAACTTTGTGTGAACAATAGTCAAGTTCACTAGAAAATAGAAAAACAATTGAATCTTTTGCCTAGGCTTTAAAGGGATGAGGGGTGGATGTCATGGTTAGAATATGCCATTGCTCACACTTTCTTATTATTGAAAGGGTATGGGTGTCATATCACCCTTGTTCTATGGAAACACCAAAAGGTTATTAAACATGGGCTAGCATATGTCTTGTTGATGCTTTAATCTAGCTTTAAACATGGGCTAGCATATGTCTTGTTGATGCTTTAATCTAGCTTACTGATGACTAAAAACAAGCATAGGTGGCTAAGATTCACCACTTAATGAAAATTGATGAAATGTGTTGGGTGAGAAGTATGTAGCTAAGGGATAAAGTGCACTCTATTAAAATAGGATACATTCTTGTGATGTAATTTTTCAAGGCCTTAGCCATGAATGAAGCATGCATGAGAAAATTTTATCTCTGAAATAACCTCAATAGTAGCCATTCTAAAGGCATTGAAAATTAATTTGTCAACAACTAACATGATCTTCTAATATCAAGAACCTATGGTGGAGTGAAGGGTGTCTATGGATGCATGCCTTGATGTGGTCCCATGATAACTCTTAGAAGAGTAGATAAGGGCATGCAAACTAGGGTTGACCCTTAATGTGCTTGCAATAAATATAATGGAGATGGTTGATGATAAGTCCCAAAGATTCAATAAGTTCATGTATGAGTTCTACAAATCCATGTGGGACTTTGAAAATAATTTCCTTAGATTTACAAAGGAGCCATTAAAAGGTAAATATTTGGATCCAACACCAATCATCGAGGGCTCATCACATTCATATTGAAGTATTTTGATCCATAGCACAAGGAAAATTTTAGGAAAACAACTTTGTTGAATATCTGTCGCAACAATCTAAACAAGTCATTGGCTCTCCACATTTGGAATATCTTGCATAAGATCATTTTAATTGAACATATAGACTTCATTATAGGTTGATTCATCTTAGACAATGTTAAAGTAGTTTGGGAAGGAGTGGAGTGGGTGCGAACTCTTGGCCTAGGTACCCTGCTCCTCAAAAATGATTTTGGAAAGACGTATGGTCATCCATTATCTTGGAAATTCACAAGGCCTCAAGTTTCATGATTTTTTTGGATAAATAGAAACACTTTTTGTTGAATCCTTAGTGTATCTATCTATTAATGGGTGTAAATAAAAGGATGTGGTATTTATATTCCATCTCATGGGGATGCCCCGTAACCCCTACCTTGTATTTTAAGGTACATAAAGATTAGGTTTATCTAACGTATAATAGGGTTAGAGAAGGAATAAAAAAGGTATTATTATCCTCAAAGATAAGAGTTCAAATTAGTCGGTTAATGGTCATTTTGTGGATGGTTCACTACTCATTATTTTGGAGAACAAAAATTCTTGGGAGAATACTGTGGATTATTTGTAGATATTTCGAAATGTTTCTCATTGGAATATTTAATATTTGTGCCTCCAAGTCAATCTTTAGCAATAATGTTAGTCTTATCATGGTTAGAATATTCTTGGTGATGTTATCCTTTAAGGGGTGTCTTATGATCTTGTTGGGTTGTGGTCCCTATGGAATCTAACAGTTAACCCTTATTGGTTTTCTATGTTCACATGAGTTGTAAGTGAAGGTTTCTATTGATCCCACACCTAAGTAGGTTAAAGGATGTGTCTATGTTATCTCAACATACATATACACACACAAATAAGAGGTGAAAACCTCATTTGTATTTGCCAAGAATCAAGCATTTAATTTATGGATCCTATCTTAAGGGTGTAAGGAACCTACATATAATTCCCTTATGTATTGGATTAATCTTATTATATGATTATGATCATTCTTGTGTTTTATTAAGAATCGTGTATGTTATCAATGACATTATTAGATCGCCATCTTGTTCCCCTACCTTCTTTCTCAATTTATCATTTTATTTTATGGTGTTGCATTATGTGTCTTTATTTTCTCGTACTTGGAACCAACCAATTTGACAACATTAGTGAGTTAATATACAAATTGAAATATTGACATTAGCATGCAACCAATCACTACATGTTGGTATTTTTTCACTATATTGGAGTTATTCTCTCTATTTATTATCCATGGTGTGGGGGCCTCATTGATATTCACTCACAATGAAAGGTGTGTGGGCATAACCACCTTTGTTTTTCAACTTTTGTTAGGATGAGGACTCTTCAAAATATTACTTGCCCCATTGAATTGCCTATGATCAACTTGATCTGCATGTCTAAATCTAGAATTTCCAATATGGGAATGGGAGGTTCAATTTGGATTTGAATTTGGGTTGTTATTTCTTTCAAGGGTGTGCATGGAAATTTTCTATTTTGTTGAGGGGTGTCTGTTTCTTTTTTGGGAGTGGTATTAATTGTGATTGTTGGGGTATCGTTGTGAGGGTAAGTGGTGAGTTGTCGATTCTACTCTCATGAGTCAAGGATCTAAAATATTTTGGGATTTGGGGGTGTCAATTGATTTGTCATTGGCCTTTCATTTAAAAACAATTCCTATAGAAAACCTTGCAGGATCCCCCTCTTTCCTAGATACATATGGATGGAGGGAAGCTCAACCACAAGCCACAATAGAAGCTAGTAACCCAATATGACTCAATGAAAATATAATAAAAAATATCACGGTGAACTCTGCCTTGAAAAAGTTTGTTCAAGCCAATTGACTAGTTACAAATTTATTTACAAAGGTACAAATTAAGATTTGTTGGGGTGAGTATAATATTGCTTACCATGAACATGGGAGCATGTCCTATCAATGTTGTTAGTGATGTCTTTCCTAGTTTTTCATTGTATGATCTAAATTATTTCCACATCCTTGACTTTTTCAATCCAAATTTTAGCATATTGGACATTGGAATCCTTTCCATCGAGGTGTGGTTCTCCCATTTGTTGTTGGCTTCATCTAACATCTATTATTCATAATCTTGAAAAAATTAAAATGGTTAGAAGAGTTCTCAATGCAAGGGTCAACTTATCCTTCACATCCATTGACACCATCAATTAAACTGGGACATTAGATAGTACTTCATGTCCCCTTGGTGTAACATCCCTTATATAATCCCTAGTTTAGTGGTGTATAATTTAGATATAATGTATGGTCATGGGCCCGAATATGTAACATGTAAATGTTGTATATCGAAAATAATAAAATGAATGTAACATCGGTTGCAGATGGACAAAGACTAAGTAGTTGGGGACAATTTTCTAGAAGAAAGGGGAGGGTATAAGAGAATGTATAAGAGGGGGTCCAAGGGGAATACCCATGTCTATTAATTCAAACCCACTTCCTAAAATTATTATTGATGTATGCACCTTCTATTTTCCACTTGAGTTTATCAAATTCCCAATCATTAAACACATGTAAGAGGGTGGGTGTGAAAAGTCACTTCACATAGTTATTGAGAGCATCAAATAAATGCAAGAAGGCATGATAAAGTGTATAATTCAAGTAAATCCTTTCGGGAAAGAGTGAGATTCAAGCATGCATAGAAATAGAAGGAAATTTCTATGGGAAAAATCTGATTTTTTATAGGATGTTTTAGGGGAGAAACAAGGGAGAGCATAGTGTTGGATCTTGAGGTAAACAATGGTGGATATGTTAGTAGTTGTTTTGAGCTATTGAAAGATGAAGAAGCAAGATTTCAGGATTGTAGAAGAGGTAGGTTTTCATTCCTATAGAGTGAACTCCCTATGTGATATTTTTCACTAGAGCAATAAGCTTGTTGTTGGTAGTTTTCCTAGCAGCCGAAATTCCTGGAGTCCCCAATAGAGATATTATTGGTCAACCTGTGATGGAGGCCCTGATAAAATAATGGTACATCCTGAGGGATTTCTTGCAATGAAGCGGGTACATTCCTTGGGCCAGGCAGGCTGAGAGGAAGAGAGCTGGAGGGATTGGAATAGTATGAGGAAAAACCAATTGGTTGTGGGAAAACAGAGCTACGAACAAAATATTGAGAGTCGCCCTATTTTGTGGATTCATAGCCCCAACTCAGCGGTGATTTGCTACAAATATTTGGAGCAACAAATCTATGATTAGGATGAATGTCCATCCTATGCAACTGGTTGCACATCTATTGATAAAAATAAAATTGTTTTATCTCTGTTTTTATGTTCTTATTGATGGGATTTGATTGTTATGAATAAACTTTGTTATTGAGTGAATTATATGCTACCATGTATATGTATTTATGGATGAAATTTATAATTCTATTAAACACATGGTTAAATATTTAATGTATTTCCTTTCTTCATGGGGTTTATTTGTTGTGTATTTACTCTGAGTTTAAGCCATCATATGTAGCTATGTGAAGGCTAATTTAGTTGCATTCATGTCTTAAATTACTATTGTAAACATATGGGTGTTTTTTAGCATGAAACGTAGTATATAATTTAATGGTATCAAATAATTTTATGTGTTTAGTAGTTGGGGGACGCTAAAGAGTGGTATCAGTGATATAGTTGCAACATCTGTCTTGTATAGGACATGATCAACAAATATTTTGAGTATATTCATAGTGACGAAGTATGATGTGCATTGATTAGGGAAAAAATTGTTAAAGTAGAGTAAAATCCCCAAATTTTTGAGAAAATTTAGGCCATAATTTCCCTCAAAACTATTGAAGAGATGATCAAGGGCATCAATACACATGTTGTAGAGTTAAATTTGACCTAGAAGGTCAAAATTTATGTTTTAATGGAAGTTGAAGAAGTTGGGAGAGTTTGATGGATCGACTACCAAGATCTCATTTTATTTCAAGATCAACATCCCATATTCATCGTAGATTGACCAAAAACTTATAATCTTTTGGAGTTTGGAAAAATGGAGAAAATCGACAGTCGAGATTTGTTTTCAGAGCTAGAAAAATGGAACAGATCGACGGTCGAGATTTGTTTTTAGAGTTGGAAAAATGAAGCATATCGATAGTCAAGATCATTTTTACTTGGATATTAACAACCCAGATTCATCTTGGATTTTGGTCAAAAATTGTTAAGAGTCAGAGTTAAGAGAAATTCATGAGTATATTGGGTTTTCCAAGAGAAATCACTAATCATCAATGGTCGGGTCGGAAAAATAAACAAATTTTTTTTTTCTACAAAGAGAAATCACCAATCATCTATGGCCGCGTCAGAAAAAACAATGAAGTGTTTCATTCAACCAAGAGGAATCATTGATTGTTGATGGTCAAGTTAGCCAGATCGATAATGTGTTTCATTGGACAAAGAAAATCGTCAATAGTTGATGGTTTGGTCATCAAAATTGATGAAGTGTTTAGCAAATCCAAAAGAAATTATCGATCACTGATGAAGGGAAAGAGGAGGATGAGGTGTATTTCCACATCATCATCCACATGGTATGTCATGCCAGCATCCACATGTCATGCCACATCAACTATGTTGCCATGTCAGCCAGGGAAAATGTCAATTGAAATTGGTTAGGTCGGCAAAATTGTCGAAGTGTTTTCATTTGCCAACTAATCAGTCATCGATGGAACGATCGGGGTTGGATGAAATTCATGAACAAGTTTGGTTTTCCAAGGAAAATCACTAATCATCGATCAATGATGGGGTTTTAGATGTTATGGAATGGATAGTCCATATTTATTTCGAGTTGGAAATCAACAGTTGAGATTCATCCGTAGGCTTGGAAAATTTTAGTGGATCGACGACCGAGATTACCCCCTATTTTGAGATCGACAACTTAGATTTATTCTAGTTTGGGTTTCGGTGAAATCTCATAAAGTATACTTTTGAAATTGTTAATGCAAGGAAATAAGTCGATCGTCAATGGAGGAAATGTTCCAATGAGAGGCCTAGATTAGATTAATAGGTTCTTACAATAGTGTTGAATCGATTGTAGAAGAATTGAACCTATAGTTCGAAGGTCATCAACTTGTGGAGAAATTTTGAGGGCCTAAGAAACATTTTCAGAGAGTCAAAATTGAGAGAATCATTCTTATTGATTGCACACACAATCTTTGCTACTAGAATGAAATCACTCAGTAAGAGCTTTCCAATGAGATATTTTGAGCACAAAATAGAGCTAGTATGGGTAAGTTATAGTTGAAACAATACAAAGTAAAAATTAGATACCAATTTAATTCTAGAGGGAATATCTCCTTGCTCCGAAGTCATTTTGGGACATAGAATCAGTTTGTGGAAATATCATGGACCACAAAAGACAATTATGAACCGGATTTTGAATTTGGGTAACTGAAATTATATAGGGTGGGAGAGAAGATGCATGTAGCATAGAGGGATACAAGTGAGAAAACAATCTAAACTTTCATAGACCATAACTATAAGCTCGGAGCGCTCGGAGCACAAAATTGGGAAAATGAGTAGTCAATGGAAAGGTATTGAGGAGGAGAAGCCATATATCGGCCTAGAATTTCAAATTGAGCACTATAGTTTCTCAAAAAAACACATTCCAATAAAAATAGAGAAATGAAAGGAAATTGCAACTTGAGAAGGTTGTAACGTTTTCCTTATAACTTAGAATGAGGCATGAGTACAATTGCTGGAAAGATATTTTAAAGAGGAATGTATCTAAAAAATCAGAATGTGGATTAGTGCATTTTTGTTCTTCATAAATTGAAATGAAGAATAACCTATAACCCATTGACTCAAAATCTTGTCACCTGATATAAAATCTTAAAAATCTTACAAAGAATTGCATGGCCTATTTATTTATAATTAGTGGGTAGGGTCCCCATAAGAAAAATTCATGGATATTTATTTTCCATTTCCCTTAGAATATATACATAGTTGCTTCAATGATGTGATGATAAAGGTTTAAAAACTATGATGATTCTTGGCATGGGTGATACATTTCAATATAACTTCATGGGTGATACATTTCAATTTAATGAAGTTATAGTTGCTTCTTATTTTCAATTTGATGGCATAACACTCATGAAAAAAAAACCACGGGGTCTACACAATTCTTGGTTGCAGATACAAAAGGGTTAGAATCTTTCCTACTCATGAAAATGTAACACTCATGAAAAAAGAAAACCATGGGGTCTACACAATTCTTGGTTGCAGATACAAAAGGGTTAGAATATTTCCTACTTATGAAAATGAAACATAAAATTGGTAATAAAAAAAACAGGTTTTATATTACATATACATTATATGTTTTTCTCATACATATATAGTAACCTTGTTACAAAGACACATTTTATTAGAACGTATTTACAAGTCACTTGGGTTATATGTGATAACAATTATTATTGCTATGGGATGGTATAAGTTTCAAAAGGTTTAATTTTTTTTTAGCTTAATAAAGGTGGTGCATACGTATGTTATTATTGGTGCAACGTATGAGTTAGCATATCGTTGGTTCCATATGGTACATGGCATTTGATTGATGTTATAAATGATTGACCTAGATTTCATGTGGTTAATCACTTGATTAGTTATGTGAAGTGATAAGGAATGATTTTTATGATTTATATGGTGTGTGGTTTGATGCTCACTTCACATTTGTTTTGATTTGTGATTGGGTGATACAACATATGTGTATTATGGTATTGGATTTATGGTTTAATGAGAATGTTTATCGTGTGATATTGAAGTATGGACGTAGTGCATCCTTGTTGGACATACATTTAATATGATGAGACATGGGAATTTAGTCCACAGTCTCGCGTCCATCACCTTGTTGACTTAAGGGTTTTAGAGGATCATTTCATTTTTTTTTAGGGTTGTTGTCCATCACCTTGCTGGCTTAAGGGTTTTAGAGGATCATTTCATTTTTTTCGGGGTTGCTGAGAGAACTTGAGCTCTGTCTATTGAGAAACCCTTGCTGTTGGTGGTTGTTGTAACTGCTCTAGACCTTCTACACCGGTATAAAAGCACATTTTGGCAAGGTATGAGTTCATGATCTATTCCACATCTCTTGCAAGACATTTTTCCCTTTAATGATTAATTCTTGGCTCTAGTTAGAATACTGTGTGCATACAAATATTTTTTTTTCCCGCTTTGTCATTTCATGAAGGAAAATGAATACAAAAAAATGGTTGTTTGATGAAAATTGGTTTAACTCTATCTTTTAGTTTCCATAATTTCAATTTCCATTTTCTATCACTATTTGAGAAAGTTCTTAAGTGGAGAAATTCCTTGGGTTTATTTATGATTTGCATGCATTACAAACATGGTTCGAAAATCAAATCTTGCTTAGTGGTTATGAGTTATGTGGTGGTTTTAGAATGCATTAAAAGGACCCATTTTAGTTGGATGAACAAATAACATGGGTTTTAAACACGAGTTCAATAAGTCATGTTCTAAGCGAAGTTAGACATGTATTTAATTATGCGAGTCTATATTTTAGTCATTATTTTAAAAAGAAAATGTGTCAAGCCATTTTTGTGTTGGACAATTCAAACCCGGGTTTATGAGATAATGAATGGTGAAATTATTTATAATTCCTATATCCAGTGTATTTATTTAGGATGAGTATACGTTTTTCACTAATCTTGGGTATGTTTGTTTTTTTAAATGAAGGGTTCAAATCCATATATTTTCGAAGCTAACAGGGTCGAACCCATATCTATGAAATGATTGTAGTTGAACCCTCTTCCATATAAGATGCTCTCCTCGTTTGCATTGTTTCCTTGACCAAAGATAAGTTTTGGTAACATAGTTTTGGTTTCGGTCAAGACATAGTTATTTCATGTGCATGCGATATGGGTATCATTTTTCTGAGTTGGTATAGGTGTTATGACTCATAACTAGAAAATGTTTTGGTTATTATTTTTTGAAATTGAGTCTAATCGTGTTCAGAACTTCATCAATGGAACATAATTCATATCAACACAACTTTTGATGAGTGAATATATCTATTTGGAATGACATGTTCTGGTATGATTGGGCATATGATATTATTTCGTTTAAAATCCTAGGTTTGGGAATGCAAATAGTATGGACTTAATAATATCATTTTTGGGGATTATTTACTTTCAGGGTGAGCATGAAAAAAATGGCAGGAATCATATTTTAATAAATATGTATCATGTACTATATAAATGTAAATGTTTGGTCACATGGAAAAAAATGGATATATATTATTCATGTAATATACCAGATATAAAAGTATGCAGAACAAAAATAAAATGCTAGTAATAGCAGAATAACAACAATATAACCAAAACAATCACCATAATAGCACTAAAATGATATAAGATTAACAACAAAAATAACACTTTGATTATGAAAGCAATGTTCATAGGCCTCTTCGAGGGGGCAACCTCTAGTTGAGCAGAGCTCTATTACAATAATATCCAAGGTAGGGTTCTCATACCCTCAACTCCTATTTATACTAAA
>CBVK0101020225.1:0-10164 GCA_900067695.1 Picea abies
AGTAGATGAAACTAATATCAATATCAAATAATAAGATATTATTAGTCCCTGCAGTAGCATAACTAACCAAAAAGAGTACATGAAACTAATATCAATATCAAATAATAAGATATTATTAGTCCCTTCCAGTATTATTAGATTGAGCGTTGACTTTGTATTACTTTGGTGGTTTACTGTATATTTTTTCATAATCTGTAATGTTTGAGATAACGAACTCAAACTTGTATTTTTTATATAATAAAAAACATTTTCTTCATACTCTTATTGGGCAATAGATTTGAGATCTTATTGCAGGCTTTGCTCTTCCCAATATTCTATTTTTGGTTTCCTATCTTAGATAACCCCACTTCACCTAAGTTCTGAGTTTATTATAACTTTATTCATAACTTTATTGACACTTTTTGTCATGCAATATATCTTAGGTTTTGAGTTTATTATAAACTTTATTGAAGCTCTTACAACATCGTTGTGTGTGTTTAAGCTTTTGGTTGTATTAACACTTTTGCAGTATCAAATGGCGGGTCGTATTAACGATTCTGCACTCAAATTTATGTGATTAACACTTCTTCCCAGTGAATAAATCAGTTGGTTGTTGATCTGTACATTCTACCCTCTGCTTTCCAAAACCCTATCCTCTCCAAATCTCCCCCTCACCGCTTTATCTTCCTCTTCCAAGAGCTATCTGTGCACAACAATGAATAATAATCCAATTATTTTAGTGTTCCTCCTCCATCATCATCTTTATCCATCACTGCGGTGCTTCTCATTGTATGTTTTATTTGTGCAATTATATTACAATACACATATAGAATACATCACCAGATTGTTGAAGATACATCATTCGTCTATAAAATACATCACCAGTTTGTTGAAAATACATCATTCTACATCATCCTTGTGTTACAACTGAAGTTGTTACTCGTGGGAGATCTTGCTCAAACTTTGGAAATCCTTTACCTGAAATTATGGTAAAAACTAAATCAAGAAAAATATGAAAACATTTTCAATAACTTTTTCTCACCTATATTTAAGCTATTTTCTTTCTCTAATCATCTTTTTCTCCTCTACCAACTTATTGTTGTCATGCTCTATTCTAAAGTGTACAAACTATGTACAACACAAATTAAAGTATGAAAAGGTCGTTCCACATTCCAACTTGAGAGTTCCTAACTTGTTTATTAAAATACTATGTACCATCAAACTAATATTAATATCAAATAATAAGATATTATTTACTAAAAGACTATTACCATCAAACTAATATTAATATCAAATAATAAGATATTACTTTTTTTTCTTATAAATATAAATAAATATGGATAAATATAAATGAAGAGTTTATATAAACAATAAGGAACGATCTAAAACAAAAAGAAAATTAGTTTTTTTTTTATCGATTTAAATTATCCTCTCATCGCTTATAAAAATGAAGAAGATTTGTATAAGAAAAAAGTTAAGAATCTTTAGTGTATGCTAAATTGCACTACTTATGAACTTATAAGATAGGACTATTTCAAAACACATAGAAATTTGGATTATTTATATAATTTGATGGAATTGGAATGTGGAATGTGGAATGTGGAATGGTTATAAATAAAAATTTGAATAAATAATATCAATATTATTACTCTTTTTCATCTAGGGGTAATAAGAGAAGATCATTTTTCATGATTCACATTATAGAGAGTGGTCCGATAGATTACGATTATCATTTTTCATAGACAATAGTCTTTAAGATGCTTATTAATCATCAGTGCTTAGCTCATTCACTTTATTAGCACACCCATTCAATTATGGTGGTCTAAAACACATGACACTACAAGGAAAACACCTTCTAGCACAGGTTTTTGCGAAGGTTTTTGATGTTACAAAATTTGGAAAAATATTAAAAAAAAACCTCCAGAACATCCTCGTCTATTGGATGCAGAGGTTTTAGCATAGGTTTTAATGGATTTTCCATAAAACTAAAAGAATTTGGGTGGAGGTTGTAGTGGAGATTTTATTTTTATATTATTTTTTTGGGGTATTTTTATTATCACAATTCACTGGTGTGGTATTGAATATAATGCACTGATGCAAACAAATAAATGAGAAGAACCGGTGCACACAAACAAATTAAAATAACCGATGCCTTTTATGTTTATGCATTCACTAGTGCGTATTGTAATCATATGCACCAAAATATTTTGAAATGATAAAAATATAATCATACATTATTTCGTTTAAAGCACCATTGTTTTCTCACAATTTTTAGCACCAATGTGTATAAATCATAAAAAGACATTGTTTAGTGAGTTCAAAATAATGTAGTACACTGATATGTATATATAGTTTAATTTATTTATTTTTACAAATTTTCAATTAATCATCTCAAAATCAAATATTTGTTATAATAATATTGATTTTTGTATTTTTGTTATTGTGTTTTGATACAATGATTGCATTAATGTTTTATACAACTAATTACACCTCTATTATTTGTAACAATGTAAATCATCTATATATTAATTAATTAACAACACAACATTTTACAATATTTGACATTGCAATAAAATAAGAAACTCATTTTATTATATATAAATAAGTGACACATCGTCATACAAAGTGAGACAATGTAAAGGTCCACAATAATCAAAACGAAACCAATATGTGATTTTTACACTCTTTGGCAACATGTCCTCATGCAATTGGGACAATATGTCGAGTACATTAAACAAAATCCATGATTTTAATAGACAAATATTCCAAAACATACAACTTGTAGTAACATTCAATTATATTGATTGTCATTTAACATCACTTGAAATGCTATCATCGCTCGAGCAACGTGCATGCCTCATGTCTTCATCACTTGTAGGCGATATTGTACTTTGGTTATTTAACCTAATTTTTTCTTGATTTGATTTTTTTTAATGTTCCACCTCTTCATGTTTCATCTACAAACATAGAAATAAAGTGTAATAAGTATATCTATATTTATATATAATAGAATATATATGATCGCGTAAATAAAAAAGTGTACCATAACTCCAATTTCATTAAAAATACACTTTCTTTTGAAGCCATGCTTCATGTCATCTCTGAAAATCTCTTCTATTGGATGCATTCCATACTTTGTTTCCTGTGTGTTCAATATGCCACGACAAAGCACAGACAAATAATTAATATAAAGGTTTTTTTTCCATTATATATAAAACAAAGTTAAACAACATAGCTACTTAGAAATTGTTCAATTAATCTTGATACTTCAATATATAATCACAACACATACTTAACTCAATGTTTATAAATTCTTCAATTGACTCTTCTTTGTATGTTAGCACCTATTAGAAGACATCCATGGATGAGTGTAAATTAATTATTTAAATACAAATATCATAACAAAGATGGAATTTCAAGTAATATCGAAAAAGTAGGTACTCAAACTTTCTAATCAACCCTTTTATTCATCGTCATCTTGTCTTATGTGTTGAATGGGTTTTATTTTTTTTCCTTTTCTACCAAAAAAAATTGAAAATTAGTATTTCATGCGATAATTAATTTCAATGCACATAGAAGAATAAATGAATGATTACATACCTCTTATGCACATTGTAATTGTTGGGATGGATCCTCTTGCGATGCAATTATGTTCATTTATTTTATTATCTCCTTGTACATTTTTTGGACATCCCCACTAGCATGTATTGGTTTTTCCCTAACTTTTCCCTTGGAATTTCCATGACATACCTTAATCAACACACATCATTAATTTAAACCTATAGATAATTCAAAGATATTAAATTTTTAATACAACTTAAAGAACACGCCTTTTTCTCTTGTTGGGATGAGATACCATTGTGCTTGTTGCAAAAATTGTTTTCCTTGAACTTCTATCTGCCATATTCTATCAAACAAATACAGGAATCATCAAATATAAAAACTATGAATTTTTTTACAAAATAAGATTAATAGAAGCACGAATGCTCTATAAATTAACAGAGGCACCATTGCTCTATAAATTGATAGAGAACCCCTTTGGAGAGGCCATAGAGCCCTTTCCCTTGATGATTTCATGCCCTAAATTGAGGACATTGCACATGTGATGGGACATTTCATTTGATGATGATGATGTGACACTTATTTGAGCTGACCTAGCACATTTGATGAGGAGATATGACCTTTTTTATGAGAATAAATGAATTTTGATGATGCATTACACCTTTTGGGGAGATACATGACCTTTGGAGCATTTACACCCCATTTTGGAGATGACATCACATTTATAAGCCCTCTACACTCACATGTGTGGAATTTATGGAAGACATTTTCATGTTTTTAACATGGTATCTTTATTTTAGAGAGTTTTTTAGGGGTCGGTCGTAGACCTATCCACCTTGTATCATGGATTTTTTTTAAGGGATTTTAATATGATATTAGTTTATTGAGAGGTAGAGAGATTCATTTCCTCATATATATAGAGGAAATACTCCCTCATTTATACACATTGTTGGTTGTGGAGGATTACAACCACTTGTTCACTTCTATCTTTTTCTTTTAGCTATGGATGAATGACTTATGCAACTTCTTGGATAAATAATGTATAGATGCTTTTTAAATTTTATGGATGATTCATGGTTAGGGTTTCATATATGAGCATTGATTTACCTAGGAAGTGTTCTTTCTAAACATTTGTGGATTTATTTATCAAATGTATGCAGTGTGGATGTGTTTATCAACTGGTGAAAGTTCATTTTTCCCTTGTATTTTCTTAAATAAATCTTATCTTTCAATCCCTAGGAAGATTTCTAGTGGATAACTTTCTCTTGATATTGTATTTAAATCTTGTTAAGGGGATAAGACGATTAACTAGGGTTTGTAGTGGACTACTTTAGTTATCATCGCATAGTGTAGTCTCCTAAGGTTTGTACTTGGCTACTTTAGGGTTTATCCAAGATCCATGCATCACCATGTGAGTTCTATAAATCCATGGGCCACGATGTAAACAACTACCAATCACTTCAACTGATGCAATATCATATTGTAGATGCCTTCCAAGTCCAAGAGGAAAAAAAAGGTGGTGAACATGGAGGCTTTGATAGAGGAGGATATCAGAGAGGTTTGAGAGGAGAATATGGACAAGGAAGATGATATGGTGGTGGTGGAGAAAGATCGCATAATTTCTTTAACTATGGTGAAGTGGGCCATGATCAAAATCTAGACCAGGGGTCTAAATTTAGCTCAAAAATCAAAGTTCTCAGAATTGCCTCAAAATGAATGGGTACATAGAGCTTGTCGTCACAAACCCAACGTAACTCGTTTGGGTTCAAACAGACGTCGGATGAGAGAGATATCGTGTTCTATTCTATGGATGAATGACTTATGCAACTTCTTGGATAAATAATGTATGGATGTTTTTTCAATTTGATGGATGATTCATGGTTAGGGTTTCATAGATGAGCATTGATTTACCTAGGAAGTATTCTTTCTAAATATTTGTGGATTTATTTATTGAATGTATGCAGTGTGGATGTGTTTATCAAGTGGTGAAAGTCCATTTTTCCCTTGTATTTTCTTAAATAGATATTATCTTGCAAGCTCTAGTAAGGTATCTAGTGGAGAACCTTCTCTTGATATTGTCTCTAAATATTTTTAAGGGGATACGAGGATTACCTAGGGTTTGTAGTGGACTACTCTAGTTATCATCTCATAGGGTAGTCTCCTAAGGTTTGTACTTGATTACTTTAGGGTTTATCCAAGATCCATGCTTCACCACGTGAGTTCTGTAAATCCATGGGCCACGATGTAAAGAACTACTGATCACTTCAACTGATGCAATATCATACTGTAGATGCCTTCCAAGTCCAAGAGGAACAAAAAGGTGGTGAACGGGGAGGCTTTGATAGAGGAGGATATCAAGGAGGCTTGACAGGAGGATATGGACAAGGAAGATGATAAGGTGGTGGTGGAGAAAGAACACATACTTTCTTTAATTGTGGCGAAGTGGGCCATGTGTCACGATTCTATACCAAACCGTGTGCACTCCGTGGGCATTTCAGTAGTATAGAGCACGTCACATAAGACTGTTTAGATTTGTTGGAAAAGTGGGAAAAGAAGAAGGCTCATTGCAATATGATGATGGTGGAGCTATGCAGAGTTCAGAAGCCAAAATAAGTAGCTGATGTATGGGCAGTAACCCAAGGAGGTATTTGGACAGGTATGGACTTAGAATATGGAGACATTTCTGGTTAGGGAATTGAAGGGAAGACTAGGAAAGTGACACATGAACCTCCTAAGTTTGACATCGCACAATAAAATAAATTCATGTGTGATGCACAAAGGAATCTGGAGGATAGAGCACACAAAGAGTTACAACATAAGACAAAAATTTCATATGAGGAATCCCATGTGCAAGGAGAGTTACAACACGCAACAAAAAGATCACTAGAGAAGCTCGTTTGTGTGAATATTTACAATGTGTAGCACAAAAATAATTGGAGGAATCTTGTGTGCATAGGGAGATACAACATGAGACACATAGGTCGCTGGAAGAATTTTGCAGATGTGAAGAGATACAGTGGGCCAAAAAAAAGGAAATAGAGGACAAGAGAGTGTGTGAAGACCTGCGACGCATGATGCAAGAAGAAACACAATGAAACACTTACTGAGAGGCCAAATCAGAGAACCAAGTAAGTGATTTCTTGCGCTATTTCCTTAAAATGTTAAGTGATCCTTAGGCTACAAATAAGTTAACCCTACTTCTAATGAAATGTATGGGGGAAGAAGAAACTTCAATAACTATTTATGCCGAATTGCCAGAACAAGATGTGTGCTAGGTAAGAAAACATAATCACATGGGAAGAGAGTTCAATATGACAACTAAACTTGGAAGTTATGATATGAACAGTGTCATGTTGGACCTCTGATCCGATGTGAACATCTTGCTGGAAAAATCTTAGAAGTTGACGGGTAAAAAAAACTTAATGTGGTCCCCCATTCAACTCAGGTTGAATAACCAATATAGAATCTATCCCATCAGTAGGTTGTAAAACAAGTGGAAGTGAAAATTGAAGGGGTAAATACCATAGAATATTTTGAGGTGTGTGAGATCATGGATGAATCAAAATCCTACCTAGATCTACTTTGCATTGAGTGGGAATTTGATAATAATGCATTCTTGAATATGAAGAAATAAAAAAATTTCTTTGAAACATACACCTTACACATTATTGCACCATTGGATCTAAATGAGGGAAACATATATAATGATCACGTGAATAAGGATGCATATAGTTCTTTCATTGAGAATGTCTATAATATCACAAGGCACAAGGAGGATTACGTCAACCTCACAACCGATGACAAGCTAAAATGGAGAAGTGTATGATCATATGACATGTATTTAGAGGAGGATATGGAGATATGGTAGAATACTTTTTATGAGGTTTCAATAAGGATATGTGCATGAATCACCAAAACAGTGCACAATATTGTATCAAGAACCTACACCCTACCTGGTTTGATGGAACAAAATCAGTGGATATGTTCCTTGTATAGATGCATAGGGTAGCGATGATCCACATAATGTATTCCCTCTACATAATAGTGGAAGGAATACCTACATATTGGTGGGAAGTGCACCACAAGAATCTATGAGAATGGGCACAGGTGGTGGAGTCAATCAAGGAAATATTTCAGCCTACAATAGATCCCCAAGAGCACATGTGTTCTTATGAAAGGAGTTGGATAGCTAAGAAAAATTCTAACACACAACAGAATCATCATACTTCCAAACGCATTGCACCGAAAAGTACCCCCACACATTAGGTTCCTTTGGCAAGGTTCAAGTCACTAGATGAGAAGCGCTAGCCAATGTTAGAACCATTCCAAGGGTTGTGCAGTAGTGAAAATAACACGGTACCACCCACAATAAACAACGACCCACCATGGAAAGGGATGAAGAATAAGATTAGGGTGAAGAAGAATCACAACCCACCAGGGTTGGATGCGATGGGATGACATATGCCCAAAACATAGCAAGGGTGTGTAATAGATATGCACTACACCCAAGTACAATAAGATTTAGGACCTAGGTAGACTATTCATTGCCAAAGTGATAAATAGGTGTATTAGAAGGCTCATCATAATAAAGCGGGACACGGTAGGTCATACCCATAAATGTTTTTGCACATAGGAAATTTAACGAAAACCTAGGTAAAGGAAATTAGATATGGAAGTAATTCCCTCTGACACACGATAGCTATGATGGTACAGGCCACTATTCATGACCATTATGACAACATTGTATCCAAGTAAGCTCGAGGAGAAGTCACCACCAACATATTTAACATCCCAAAAAACACACTTTTCTTCATTACCTTCATAAATAAATTCGAGAATATAGTCAAGAGACGAGTGAATACTATTAGAAGTAAGGAAAGTGAGATCACATGCTTTGTCATCATAGTCAATTCAGGATAGAGCTCCTGAACAACAAGTAATAATGAAGGAAATTGGTCACAGAAATCCTTCATAGAGGATAATGGCCTCCCTAATTAAACCCCACGCACGGGTGAAAGTCAAGGTGGTCAATGAAAAACATGTTCCCAAGCCCAAACTGCCAACCAATATAGATTTCATAGGCCCTCAGTTAGGAAAGATTCCCTAGTTGTGATATGTAGACTATAATGTTCGAGACCAGGTGTGATTCCCTAAGTTTCACTTTGAAAACTATGCACATATAATCAAATGGGTAGACGAAGAACAAGTGGTCACTTATTCTTGCTTAGTCGAATGGATGGTGGATTCCTTTATCTCGATAGGCCATACCCAGTTGACTATAATTCCATGCACCAAGTTTCAATCCTATCAATGTAGGGATAGGACCCAACAAAATCAATAAAGTCCAAAGATGTAGCCCATGAGGATATTTACACCAAGTATTCTACACACAAGGGATCCTGAGGGGTAGTGACTCTGGAAATGAATGACCAATACATTCTCTTAGCTACTCAACTATTTGCTTGCAATTTACTATGCAAGTGCCATAAGGATGAGTGTCCAATTGGCGTTGTTGTTGTAGTAGAATGACGTGTCAGAGGCATCCGAATAGCCTCGGCGATATACTTAATTAATGAATTTGTTGAATATTTTCTAGAGGCACAAGATTTAGGTAAATAATTTCATTATAGATGGGTCATACTATTGCTCACTATGATTCTATGGAAGCTCCCACCGGGCCATGAGGATGATGCAGCCAAATCACAATCCTTCTCTGCACCCAAGTTCCTCATGTAGCAGTACAATAAGGACAAGCAATTTTAGGAAACAACTAAGAAAGAATTTCAGAAATGGTACACCCAAATCATTCAAGCAACTGATACAAAACAGTGAATATTGACCAGTATTATGCATAGGTATGAATACTACCTCCACTTTAAATTCAATTTTCATAATTTCTTTATTTACCTAAGCACAAAAACAAAGGACAAAACAATTATTCTTCCATTCTGCATCACCAAAGATGATATTTAGAAAGGCATCGAAGAATGGTCTGACCACCTTAAACCTACACCTAATGAGGAGTTTGTGAAAATAGAGACACAAACCAAAAGGAAATAGGAGAGAAAAAGGGTAGAAGAAACTCAACAGAAGGATAAGAAATCCATGGATAAACAACAACAAGTGGAGACATATTGAGGAAAGCACAAACAAACCATGGGCTCGAGGATGTGCGCTGATGAAAACAGGGAAGATGATAAATATAAGGGGCCCAAATGAAAGAATACATAAACACCCCTGAAGATATAGGCCACACCAATCAACCTAGGTTCAATCTCGAATCCTAATGACCAAACATGCACACCAAATCCCCTGCCAGAGATTCAGCCTACACCCATCGAGGAGGAGCCCCACTCAAATTCCATCAAGCACACAGTGGCACCAAATCTAGGAAACAGTAAGGGGCTAAACACCAACACCCCCGAAGAAGTAGTGGAGAATATTTACACACTCATACCAAGCTTTTTCAACAAGCTCAAAGGAAAACTAGTCATGCAATAGATCATGCAAAAAGAAGTAACGATCAAATTCAACACATTGTGATTGATGAGTATTCCATCAGTGTAAATTCTAACCTTGTACAATATCTACTGAAAACTGATATTCAGAAAAGAACAGAAAAGA
>CBVK0101020226.1:0-10163 GCA_900067695.1 Picea abies
AGATTTGAAAAAGAAAGATGAAGAGATATGTAGATTACGAAACCATAATACAAAACTATTTTTTGAGGTCAAGTGATTGAAAGAAGAAAAAAAGAATTGTCAAAGTCAAAAAGAAAGAAGGATCTTGGATGAAGAATCTACCAAAATACTTGAAGAGGAAATCTACAAGAAGGTTGAAGAATCCCTAGATACTGATGAGGTAAAATCAGAAATGCAATCCAGAATTGAAGAAGGATGTCAGAATTTGATAAATGAGGTGACATTGCAGCTTCAAAAGGAGAAAGAAGACAAGATTCAAGAAGGTCACCATAAGATACTTGAAGAAGTTGAACTTCATCTATAGAGGATATACATGCCAAGTATGATGGTATTATCTCCAAGGCTATAGTAATCAAATACCAAGCAAATATGATCGATGATGCCATTGTCTCTGAAAAGAAGATAGATGGAATGGGTGTGTAGAATGAAGAAAACTGCCAAATGTCAAACCATGTTGACACCCTCATTATCAAGAAAGATTTCAAAGAAGACAAGAAGATCAATATCGGCATTATCAAGGAAGAAGATAGAATAATCGTCAATATTCATGGAATATGGCATCACAAAACCACTCTTCCACAAAATATTATCATGGACCTACATCTACTACAAATTGAAAAAGCTTCAACAACGATACATGGAATCAAGGGAAAAACAATTATGCAACAACTAGCCACCAAAGATTACAATCGAAAAGAATTGATTTTGGATGGATGGATCATCATCGGTGGAAAGAAGAATACAAGAACATAAGAAAATTATATTACTTGGTTTCATCACATGTGAAGCCTTTAATTGCAAAGCTTTGAGGACAAAGCTCTTTGAAGGAGGGTACTATGTTATGACCCAAGGGGAGCATATATGGAGCTAAATGTATGTGATATGACTCCAAGGGGGTGCATATATGGGTCTAAATGTACATGTAATGTGTAAATATATATGTAATAATGTCGACCTAATGGTAAAAGGGCCTCATGTGCAAGTGTGAATATATATAGAGAGAGAGGTCATGTATTCATTATTGTAACATGTGAATTGTGATGTATAAAGGTATTTGGTTATTTGGAGGGAGTTCCCATATTCTTTAAGGAGTTATTGTGTAACTTATCTATCTTGGAGTTGTGCTCCACACTCACATTCTATACATGGTGTGTACTTCTGTTATTTTATGATATTATGAGCATTTAGATCATTACATTGCCGCACTTCAACTTGGCAACGCTTCTCCGTTAAGCTTCTTCGAATGATTTTTTTTTAATCAAAATATTGATTGGGACAAATTTAAACAGAATCAATGATATCAATTGTCTAATGTACTGCCACTCGCTTGTCCTACTCCGTCCTCTGCTCTGGATAACAAGTTGTTTCTGCTATTCCTAAACCTATAACAATTGGAAATCAACCCCCCTCCTCTTTTGTTGTGTCATTTTCTTTATTTTCTTGGAACCATTACCTCTTCTGCGGTCCCAGTGTCTTCATTTGTTGGGAACCATTACAGCCTACAAGTGAACCAATAAATGAGTAATATTCAATACATTAAGAAACCATCCATAGGAGTGGGAGGAACAATAGGAGCATAGGAATTTTCAATGGAGGTACATACGTGTTGATACTATGGGAACGATATTGTTATGATGTTTAAATTCAAGTTGTCAACATATCATATGGATAAATGTAGAATCAAGGTTCGCTGAATTAATTCTCAAAACATTAAATGTAGAAGTATATTGGTTGATTTTAAGTGTTTTTTTTGTGTATATTTTTCTTCTATTTTTTGTATATATGAAAGTTATCAAGGCTTTTATCCTAGAATTATTACCTTATGAAAAAGAAAAAAAAAATAGACGAGTATCGCTGCCCTACATCAAGTATTAAGTTTCTCTTTTCACAAGCCTTGTCCTTTTCTTGCACACTTTAATAAACTTATATAAATTGTTTTTTCTTTTCGCAAGCCTTGTCCTTTTCTTGCACACTTCAATAAACTTATATAAATTGTTGTTTTGGAAAATTATCTAATCAAATGATTGTTGGTAGAAATATTTTGAGTCTTTGTACATTTTGAT
The DNA here is from genome assembly GCA_900067695.1 of Picea abies. Lineage (NCBI taxonomy): Eukaryota > Viridiplantae > Streptophyta > Pinopsida > Pinales > Pinaceae > Picea > Picea abies. Next base: position 2,103 of record CBVK0101020226.1, read on the forward strand.
GACCATGAATCTTGCACTAAATAATGCACATTTTTTCAAGATAGTAGGCCTCTATCCTTTTTTGTAGAACCCATAAACAAGTTTTTGATTCTCCTCCATGTTTCGCCTCGAGCGCTTTTCTGGCCTTTTGCTTGATTGGAAAGAAATATCCTTCCTCCCATCTTCCTTGGCCAATTAGCCTTTTCCTCTGTAGATGTTGGTTCTCTCGAGAGGATTCTTCTGATTTCCATTGGGAGTTGGCTCATGTTTCTCAAACGAATCCCGACATTATCTCGCTAGATGACTATATCTATGGCATTATCAACATCTGAAGGGTAGTGCTTCATAGTCTAGGGTTTGCTCCTAGATCATCTCTCCAAGCTCCATTTCCATGGATTCAAACAATGGTTACTCCTATTGTAAATACGTAAATAATAGACTCTACTTTCCAACAACTCCTTTGTCGAATCATTGATATTTCAACATTCATATTCATAAATGCAACGTGCACATGAATCTCAACATGAAATCAACATTAAACATGAAGAAAACCCTTCAACGAGTTAATACTTTAGAAAATAAAATTACGGAAGTCGATCCCACCCAACGGAAGAGATAACACCAACTAAAGGCCCAATCACACTATAAGACCATAATTATCGATCCAACTCTTATTCGACCATCCATGAACTACAACCCATGACTCTCTCCTGACTAGATTACATATATTCTTCCTACAACCAACCACTCGGCGTGCAAATACTATATGGCCACTTGACCATGACTAAGACCACAACTTTTCCTAGGCTTCCATACTACAGTGACACTACAATTGTCACTAAATTTACAAAAGCACTGTGAAGCATGGCTTCTCAGGAATACCCAATGGATGTTTGGAAAAGTATAGATGAAAGCCATAGATTGAATACTATGATATCTAACCCCTATAATGACAATCCCGCTATGTTTTTCAACATTCAAAACATGCATGTTGAATCGACCATAACCTGCACCTGCTTTTCTCCAATGAGACTTGTTGAAAAACCTCCCTTTCCACGCCTTGATTCTAACCATTCGACCCCCAAGTCTGAGATTGTGCCACACCTTCATAAACTTACAAAAGATGGAATGGTTATGACTCGATCAATCCAACCACAAAACCACCATCAAATCAATAGCAAAGATAAAATAAACACAAGCTAGAAAATCGAACCTTCATAAACTTACAAAAGATGGAGTGGTTATGACTAAATCAATCCGATCACATAACCACCATCAATGGCAAAAATAGAATAAACACAAGCTAGAAAATCGAAGAAAGAATAAGCACAAACCATGGAGTAAAGTCAAGAGCGTGATGCATGCAAGCCAAGTACAAGCCAATGTAAGTCAAGCAAAGGCTCTTACATGCAATGCAATGCAATGCAATGCACATGGAGGTGCAAGCTTTAACGTTTTGAACTTTTTCGACACCACTAACAATTTCAGTGTTAGGTTATGATGTTGATGTTCTATTCTTTAAGTTTATCAATACCAATTAAATAAATAATATCTTTACGCTTAAATTGTCTTCCTCCTTGGGACCTGTGTCTCATGGAGAGGTTGTAGTAGTTTAGCAATTTGTGCAGTTCATGCACTAAAACTCAAAACAATAATCTCGATTTTATTTTATAAAACACAAAAATAAGCAACACATTCGCGGTAGAAGAGAATACCGATCGACACAGATTACGCGTGGCAGTTATGCGCAATCTCCCAGGTAAAAAAATGCGTCATGTTATCAACAACTCCAAGGTAAAAACTGTGTGAATAATTCCATGTGATGGCGAGCGAAGCATCAGTTTTGTTTTTGAGTTTTACATATATAAAAATTTTGAGGTAGTTTAAATGTGTTATATTTTTTATTTTTTTTATTATTTTTTTTTTGGGAATTTTACATAGTATTGAATTTGTTTATATATTTAAAAATGGATTTTAAGTAATAAAAAAATATTATTTTATCAATTTTATTATTGAATTACTCTCTATTATAAAACTGCTCTACAAAATCAGTGAGAGTATAAACTAAAAATTCAATTATAAGTAATATATTTTTTGAGTGTGTTTTTTCATAGATTTTTCTACGATGCAGTTTTAAATTTATGGTCAAGTTAAAATTTTGATCTATTTTTTGAACATTTGAGTTAGTTTAAAATAAAGCAAAACTCTTAAATTAAATTTTAAAATGCATAAAACTTTGATCGTGGAAAACTCAAGCTACCCCTACTCCTCAAAATCTAAGAGGATTCAACCTTATTTTTTTTTTATCTGAAAAAAAAAATCTGTTTACTCTCGAATTAACCACTCCAAGCCATATATATTACAATGTCGGCACTATACTGGATCTGTTGGTACACTAGATACTAAAAAGACGGTTAAATAACAACAGTTTAAGTTTTTTACAACTAATAATGTACGGAGAAGAGAAAAAATAGGGATTAAATAAACGTCACTATATGTTGTAATGCAAAGAAAAATAGTCTTACCCTATTCTCTATAAAGTATATATAAAAGTTCAAAGATGTGATAATATTTTTTTCCCTTTCCAGTTTGTAAGACGGGCTCTATTTTCTCCTCCTCTGCTTAAACTACAATACGTGTTATTTGGGCTCTATTTTGACCTTCTTCTTCTTAAACTACCAGTCCTTGTTATTGTAACAAATTGTGTATAGTAGCAATGTAACTCTCTTTATGTGTAAGTTTAAAATCTCTTCCTCTAGGTTAAAATTGGTAATCGACTATGGTTTGTATAGGTGGAGTTCGTAGTCCCATTGATCAATTTAGAACGGGAAAAAATGGAATTCTATTATTTATTATATAATCATATTTGATTTTATAATGTTTGTTATTTGAAAGTCTTTTATATCTGAATGTAATTATATTGGATTTTCTATTTTAAATTAATGATGAATTTAATATCAATTATGTTATTTGTTATTTTTTAATTTATGTTTGATTTATAATGTTCCAAATCTTGATATGTAGTTTAGCAATGCTTTAGATTAAAAATGTTTTTATTTTCTTTTGAACTTAAGTAGTAGAAGGTATAGGTAGAGTAAATGCATAAGTTTTTGTATTCTAAGTGTGTTTAGTGATGTGTAAATGTTTTCCTACTAAGGAAAATTTTAAGGATCCATATTTTCTAGAGAATTTTGGCAATTTTTATAGTGAAATATTTTTATCCTATATAATTTGGCAAATCATTTTAGAAAAAAAAGGAAATTGGTTAATCTTTTTTGAAAAAAAAAACATGGAAAATTAGTCCATAGGTGGAATTTAACTCCTAAAATTTTCCTTGTTTCCTATTATTCTTTGGGATGATAAATACAAAGAGCATATACTAAGATTTCTTCACTAGTTCTCTCTTGCAATTAGTTTAAGGGTCAAAATAAGTAGAAACTTCAACCAAACAATTTGTGTAAATATTTCCTAAAAAAACTAAAAAATCTAAAACATGGATCCAAGATAATGATATAAGGTAAACCAAAATTTGTCCAAACAAACTAGAAAAAACACTTTGTAGCTTTTGGAACAACCATGATTTTGCCAAGAGGGATGAAAAGAACCATATTATAAAGCATGGATACCACAACAAAGATACATTCATGTGGTTGTTAATTTGCTGGCAAACCATTATTGAATTCCATAGAAATGGATTGTTATAGCCTCAAAGGCACTGGGAAAAACTAATAAGTCTAAGCTTATATTTGGATAATTTGGATTAGTTGCAAAAACATAATAATAATGTCATTTGTTGGACATTAATAAACTTATCTTAACTTATCTAAATATAGCCTTAAACTTGTTTCTTCATCCAAAGACAATAAAAATATCTTTGAATATTGTAGAATATTTTGTGAATATCAAAATCCCCACCATATAGAAAGGAATGCACTTCTTTATTTAATAGTCATTTTGTTGATTCAAGTGGAACACAAAAATATCTTTGAATATTGTAGAATATTTTGTGAATATCAAAATCCCCACCATATAGAGAGGAATGCACCTCTTTATTTAATAGTCATTTTGTTGATTCAAGTGGAACACAACATTGATTTAACTTATAAAGTAAACCATCTTTCAATGTATAATCCAAAAAGTGTACTTAAAAATTATATGTTGGTTAATTTCTTGAATAATATGTCTAAAATCTAGATCCATTATGTAGTGGTATTTCCATTCATCATGTGAAACATATTTGACATCCAAAATGCTATAAAATTTGGATGGAGGTCTATTAAGAAATTTGACCACTTTGTTGGGGGATCCCTTCTTGTACTTGATCACAAAATGGAACTACTACATACAAGAAGCCCACTTGAGATGGAAATTCTCTTGAATTTTGGTTGGTGACAAAGGTTATTAGATATCCTTGCTTAAGAAGTATGCCTATAACATACTACTTGTGGCTTTTTGGTGTGTGTGTACCAAAATACTTTTATAAGTCGATTATAGTGTTGGGGAAAACAAGAAAGTGAGTGAACAAGAAATCAATGTTATCAAATCAATCCCTTAAGCACTAACTAAACATCCATTTGAACATGCATTCAAATGAATAAAGGAACTCTTTGGGGGGAGAAAATATTTTTTTTTGTATTATCCAATGAAAATGAAATAAAAACATAATTATATCATATAAGGGGACTCTTGCAAAAGTGATCTCTAAGATCTTTCCATCAGGGATAATTTTAAGGATATAAATTTATTTTAAAATGTAGAAACCTCGACGAATTTTACTAGCCCTTAATATGCCAACTACACAATGTTTGGCAATATTTTTGTAAAAATATTCAAATTTCCAAGGATTTTATATAGTCTGTATAAAATTTTGGTTATTTTTAAGGTAAACTAATTTTATCCTATAGAATTTGGGTGAATCGTTTTTAGAATGATGAATCTTTTTTGGGGGAAAAACATGGAAAATTAGGCCATGGGCAAAATTTAGCCCCTAAAATTTTCCCTGCGAGTCTCTATGGGAGGGTTTTTGTATCCTCCAATAGGGTCTCCTTGTCTTAGTAACAAAAATGGCAATGATTCTCCTTTTTCATTGTACACTTTGGAGGGAAAATGACCAACAAGAGACTAAGGAAATCCAAGAATGGTAAATGGAAGAAGGGGGCTTATCAAATTTTGCACAATCTTGGTAGCTTAACCTCAACGTGAAAACAATTATGAAAATGGATGGAAGATGCCTTCATTTATAAAACTTCCTAAAGGAGGAAATGGAGCTCTATGTCAGATATTATCCCATGTGCTTGTATTTGGTCTAGGTGTGGGCAAGGGATGACCAATCACTCCTCATTGGGTGAAGATATCTAACTGGTATGGGTGTCTCTTGATGAAACTCCACATGATGTGACCCTAGCATTCAATGGGATGTAGAAGTAGTTGTATTCTTGGTGTAACAAGAATTGCACAGGTATCGAAGGATTTATAGCTACAATGTGCCTCGTGAATTAAGGGACTATGTAGTTCTCCATTTGGTCAAATTTAAAGTTTTCCATTCAATCATCCATGAAATATTTATCCTATTGTCCATTTTTTTTTAGTTTATAAGGGGTGATAAGTGTTGCTTGGGATATATATGACAAACATCACTTAAGTGTCACATGTGGATGGAATTTGTGATACAACAAAGGCCCCCTAATGTGTGAGGTTAGGAGCATATCGTATAGATGAAATGCATCATATGTTTATGTTACAAGTGCTAACACAAAGAGTCTGAACTAGAGAGAGAACCCCAATAAAGAAAGAAAGGAAGCCACTTGTAAGAAAAAAAATTGAGGTGATACACATATACAATCTCTTTACAAACAAGGTGGGCATAGCCATGCTTATGAAATAGTCAAGTCAAGTACAATATGGGACCATGGCTTGTGGAGCCAATTCACGATACACTTAAAAAGGAATGTTGCTTCCATATGAAATATGTGATGGAACAATGTCGCCCTTGGGGGAATATTACTACAACAAAAGACCCTCGTCATAAGAAGGCCAACAACATGTCAAGAGTTGATTGGATGTAAGATCAAACTAGAGGCTAGGAACAAATGTTGAAAATAGCCACATATTCCAAATATTCAATTGGATCTGGAACATTGACATTATGGCGTATGAATTTCCACGATGTGATAATGAGTTGTAGTTGAACATGGGTGAACCATATATTTAATGATCAATGGCGAACATTATTGTCAAATGTAAGGTAACTCGTTAATGATGATAATGGGTACTAAGGTACTAATACAAACCAACACAATGTGAATGGATTCTTTGAATTCATACAACAGGAAGAACCATGTAGCCATGAATCAATTGTGTGTATCCACTACTTCCTATAAGGTAAACAATCAATGGTAAAATTGATCACCAAGGTATTGGGCCTTTAAATCAAATACCCAGAGTAAATGTCTTGTGGTTGATGGGGAGAGATCCACTAGAGAAAGGACAATAATAATTCCATATAAGAAAATACAAGGTGTGATATACATTAATAAATGAAACAAGACTTGGAATTGACATAATGGATTGAGGCAATGATGGGAGCCAAGAATTCCCTTGAATTGAGCATAAACGATGACTAACCTAGGTAGTGGCCATAAACGTTAATGAGCTAACTCAACGAGATGTCATTTTGGAGATTGGGAGGTGAAAAACACTAAATGTGCACTAACCTAGGTAGTGCACCATAAATGTAAATGAGATAACTCGACGAGATGTCATTGTGGATACCGGGAGGTGAAAAAAGACATGTAGACAACATGAGGGTGATTGAGGGATTAGGTTGACAAGGGATAACAGATGACAAGTACAAATCTCAAGAATTGAAAGGGAATGTCAACTAAATAGTGAGAAAGAGATGTGAAAAACCAATGGGACCTATTTTAATGGAAAAACATGGGTGACTCAATACTAATGCTTTGAAAAAGGGTAGCATTGACAATTATTTGAACTTATAAAATACGCAACATGGTGCATACTTGATAGTAATGAGAATAAATTAATTTCTTTTGTCGTTTTGGTTTAATGAATTTTTTTTTATGTTTATGGAATATTTGTGACTTTCCGTTAAAGTGTTTTTGGACTTTTTTTCATTTATAAAGAATAAAAGAATTAATATGTTACAATGAGGAGACAAGTTCCATATGTGGCCAAGTGGTCTTGAATGATGCATAGTGAATGTGATGGTAGGTGGAATCAATAAGGGTGGTGCCTTAAGTAAGTCTCCTCGAAAGGGGTGAATGAAGGATTAAATGTAGATGTAGCTTTAGCACAGGGTGAAGTGAAAAAAAGGTTTCATCAACATAGTAGGAAACAAAGAATAAAACCAATGGTAATCGCTCAAGAGTTTGAGGGTAGAGGACAACAAATGGTAAGAGTGAAGCATGAGGTTTTTAATGCAAATTGGACTATACCAAGTCTCAATCCTATGGGAATGGATGGCATGGATGGAAAAATTAAGAATGATCTAAAATAGGGAAACCCATGTTAAGAAGAGTGTCATATAGAGAGCTCATGCATGCAACTCAAAGTGGTGAGGAAACCCACTGGGATGGGGTGGAACATATGGAAAATTCAAAAGAGGTAAAGGGTAAATTGTAACATAGGGTGAGCTTAAACCTAAATGTGAATGTAGAGAATATATTTGAAGTAGGACCACTGAGGATAAGTGAAAATATGATGTCTTTGACGATATCTTGCACACATACAACAAAACTTATGGTAGGAGAGTGTTGTGACACACACAACATCCCACTAATTCTCTTGAGTTTTAGTAGGTACCCATACTACCAAAATTTTACAAGGTACTACTCTTCTTGCCTCAATGGTTATTTCCCCTCTGAGATTGATGTTTATATATAGTTTCCAAAACGAATTTCAAGCAAAATTTGACAATACTACTCAAATTCATCACAAACAATCCTTTTTGCATGTCCCTAACAACATTTAAACCTTTTTGGAATAGAAACCATGCTCAATTGTTTAGCTCCACATTCTTATTCATGTGACCTCGAGGTATATCTGTTGGACAACTGAGAGGGG
>CBVK0101020227.1:0-10163 GCA_900067695.1 Picea abies
GATTTAATCGGAGCCGTCAATCGTCGGAGGGACAGGTGGCACGAGATCCCGAGGCATCGGGACTCGGCACTTCGACGTTTTCAAAGTCAAGAGGAACACGGAGAAAATCACGAGGTCGCGAGTTGCGACGGGTCCCACGGAGGTTGTGTGGAGAAAAACACGTGGCATCGCGCATTGGCATTCGGGGTTTTGAAAGGTGAGTGACTGACGACCTTTCATATGCCGAATTCCCGATAGTGAAATCCCTGATAGGATAACGCATTGACCATTGACCATCGAGGATCGGGGTTCGGAGTTTGAAGTTGCACGAGGAGTGCACACAAGGCTCGTGATATTGCGTGGCCCGATTTCCCGAGATAGTTACCGGGAGGTCAACAGAGTGTCCTGTGGGTAACGGAAGATTCTGATACCGGATTAGAGGAGCATCAAAGCTCTTTGGGCCAAGGTTAGTGAAGGTCCTGGTGGAGTGACCATCCGCCGAAGGGCGTTGAGGAAGGTTGCGATCATTCTTCTAGCTACAACTATCAATGATGAAGTGCAACAGAGTACCCTTCACCTATATCTATGAATGAAATAGGTGCTCACCTTCCTATGGTTTATAAGGTTTACCAGTTTGGACCTTGGTGGTAGCAATGGTGGCATTGAGTTCTTCATCCATGATTCATCTCCCTTTTTCTAATTCTGACTCATTGTCAGAGCCCACATCTAATTCATAGGATTTCATCATGGCCACCAATTACTAATTTGAATGACATTCAATGGTGTTATGCCATGGGATATTATGAAACTCACACCACTTTTCAGTGTCTTTCTTTGTCTTCCCATTGTCCTTCTTTGTTTGCGGCTTACACTGGTTTTCATGAGGTCGTCCATCCTTGCTCTGTCCTTTGTTCTCTGTTTTGGGGCCCTATTTTCCCTTCTTATGCTATGAAAGGTTCGTAGACCCAAAATTCTGTGTCTTTTTCTTATGCTTTTTCTCAATTTTGACAACATATCGATAGGCCGCTCCTAAGGATGAGATCTCCGAAAACTCCATTTTTGTCTGAATGTATCTATGCATCCCACCACAGTAATTGAACATCAGATGTCCCTTAGAGTCTTTGATACCCAGCTTGGTGAACAAGGTATGGAAGACACTGGTGAAATATGACACGGTTTGGTCCCTTTCCTACCACAGTGTGGTCCATCTTGTATATAATTCATCATAACTTCCAACTATTAATGTCTTGGTAGTTGCAGAAGATATTAACCTCCATGTGTAACCTTTGAATTAGAATATAATATTTCAAAACAAATTGAACCATTAAACATATGTTAGAAAACCTTAGGAAAGAAGTCAGCCTCAAGAGAAATAATATTAAAGTAATATACACATCCAGAATGAGAAGTCGACCCCTATCAACTGTAAAGTTTAGTATAAATAGGTAGTTTCCTAGTTCATTTGTACACACTCACTTTGTAAGTGTGCAAGTATAGAAGAATGTAGTTGCCATTAGAGGTGTGCAAATATGGGAGAAACAACTATAGCAGAAAGGGGCACAAATTTGGAAGAGTAGTGTAGCAGTCGTGAGTATTTCTCTTGCGCGCTTCTCTTGGAGAAAAAGGTATGTTATTCTTGTATGGTTATTGTGTTGTTGCAACACAGGTTGTGGCTAGGGTTTATCTGTTGGTTATGGAGTAGACTTGTCAGAATTATTCTAAGTAAAGGTCAGTCTTCTCGGGGGTGGCAAATGTGAATGCCTATGGTTGGGTGACAATGATCTGACATTGTCTATTATTAAATGAGCATACCAAAATTTTAACATGGTTTCAAAGCTGGTTTCCTTCATTAAAGTCTAATCGTTGGAAGGAATATCCACATTTTCCCCCATTATCAAGATCGTTGAGAAATTATTGAACCCATCAAGAAGTTTTCCTAAGTAGGTCGCACCTTTCCCTTGTTTCAAATCTCAAAAATTATAGAATTAAAAATTAGGGTTTCCTCATAAAACCCTAGTTTTGGAATGTTAGTTGCAGTTGCAGGGCTAGTTTCTTCATGAAAATTTCTTCCTGCCGATTGCTTCATGCCAGTTTCTTCATGCTACTTTCTTCATGCAAGTTGTAGTTCCAGTTACAACACCAGTTCCAATGCGAGTTGCATCACCAGTTGCAGTACTAGTTGCAGTCCCCCGAGTGAAGTTTTTGTAAAACGTTGGGCCTAATATTTGGCTACCTTCATATTAAAAGTTGGAGAACCTTGAAGTTTTATGATTCGTCATTTCTTTCCTTTTTTTTCCGCTCCTCCCAAAGGTATGTACTTGTATGTGTTTAAACTGTAACACTACCTTGAGGGTTTTTTCTAGAGAATGGATCTTTTTTCCAAGAAACAATAGAAGATCCAGAGGGATCTCATATCCAAGAAATTTAGAGGAACAACACACTCCATGTTTCACTATTTTCATATGTCTCTAGATGTGATGTCATTATTTTTATCTTATGAATATCTAATTGTATTTTGATCTAGTGAAGTTATGATTATCATACTAACCACTATTCAAAGTATTAGATTGATTAAGATTGATTTGAGTTTACCTGCATTATATTCCCTAACTAATATTTATGTCAAGAAATAATATTTTTTTAGTACAAGAGACAGGTCGAAGAGAATAATTTTCATATTGAGTGAAGGAGACTGGGAAGAAAAGAAAAAAACACTCATTCTTGAAGATAAGACTCTAGGTTCCAGGCTTGATTGGTTAAATTGATAATTTTCCAATTTGCACATATCAAGTTTGATAATTGCTACATTACAAGTAAGCATTATATTTGTGACAACAATCCTTGAAAGGTTCTATTACTACTAGAGACAATGAATACTTGGTAGTATGCGAGTACTATTGATATAAATGCTTATTGTACTTGTTTGTGAGATGAACTAACATATCTTGTGGGAGATACTTCTTGTTTTTCTTCCAGGAAGGTCACCTTGGTAATGAAATGTTGATTACCATAAATTTGTATTTTATTCTTGCTAAAATATATATGTTCTTATGAATATTCTATTATATTGGAAATACTTTTTCTCTTGTTTCTCTTGTCTTGGGTAGGTTATCTTGTAAATACCATGGAGGTTACCATGGAAATAATGTTTTTCTTGTTTTCTTGTTCCAAGAAGGAGGAATGATTGGTCACAAAACTAGAAGAATGTTGTTCCTCTTTCTTATTATTGCATTATTATTTTTGTTCTAGGAAGGTCACAAGTGATAGCTCTGAGAAGGAGCTACTGTAATGATTGTTCTCGCTATTGTTTTTAATAATATTATAAGAGTATTATTCTTGTCTATTGTTCTCTCTTCTTGTTGGTTCTGTTCCAGGTAGGGAACATGTGATAACTATAAGGGAAGTGATAGTGATGGTTACGAAAGGAAACATATTAGATGGTTTCTAGTTTGAGACATGCGGAAGACTATCAAGATAAAAATTTGTATACACAACTGTATACATCCATGTACCAAAGAAAAATTGAAAGAAGTTAAAACATTCTAGAAAGATTGGTAATTTTACAAGATACAAAGTATCTCATATGGATATTTAGTTTAAAGAGAAGAAGGCTCCAAAAATGACCAAACAAATATCACTAGTATAGTTGATCACTCTTCAGATCATCGGGAAGAGTTAGTAGAGCTAGAAGGGCTTACCCAGAATTGTTGCACTAACCAAGAATCAATTGGTATGGTCCCGTGAAACTTTTTAGGATGAAAAGACATATAGCATTGATAAGCCATATCATGAGGAGAAAATGACTCCACCAGTGGTGAGGCAGGCGACCACACCAAGTGCCATCTCAAAAGAAGCTAGAGTTCAGAGGGAGTCAGCCCTCATGATCTAGTAGGGAGGAGAATCCTCCCAGGACCATTCATAAGATACTTTAGAGGAAACCATGACATACATAGGGAGAAGATGGCTCCAAATATTATAGACTCAGAAGGAGTCAATATTTAGAAGGAGCATAGAGATTCAGATTGATTCTGATTTCAAAGAGATTCATTGGATTAGATACTTTCATTCAGAAACTATTCTTACTCAGATTCATATGGGAGAGATAGATGTCTTCCATAACTAATAGAAAAATGTCATGAGTTGAGTAGGCTATATCGAAGCTTCATATGCTTCGAGGAGATATGAGACATCCTAGGAAGATTCCCTTTTTTTAGTGACAGAGAAGGAAGCAAATAAGAAGGACTTGGACATGGATATTTTTCCTTGAGACGAGAAGGGAAGTCAGTGATGGCTTCCAAATTGTTGATGGAAGAATAGATAGGTACAAATATTGATTTCTGGCCAGCGGATTCTTCCAGCAAGAGGGAGAAGACTATGATGATAAACTTACTCCAGTAGTCAAAATAAGTGTACATAGAGGAGCCACAAGATACATGAGAAGGAGTCTCTTATCTCCAAATTGATGAATTATTTGTATAGGCCTAAGCAGTCACCTACGAAATGATATGCGAGATTAGACAATTTTCTGATGAGCTTGGGATTTACCAAGAGTAAAGCAGATTCCAACCTTTACTAAAAGGTTTTCAATGGTGGACCAGTGGTATTAATATTATGTATGGATGACCTATTTCAAAAAGTGAATGAAAAAATCATCATTGAGTGAAATAGAAATATTGCATGAGATTTCAAGATAAAATACCTAGGTATGGTGCATTATTTGTTGGGTCTAGAGGTATGGCAGAAATCGGATGAGACTTTCCTATGCCAAGGAAAATATGTTGTAGAGATTCTAAAGAGATTTAGAATGATGTATTGTAAAGCCATGTGTACATTGATGGTGATAAATATAAAGTTAAATAATGATACAACTTCAAAGATAATGGGTGCTACAATGTATAGATAGATGATTGGTTTGTTTATGTACTTAATGAACACAAGGCCAGATATATATTTTGCAGTGAACACATTGAGTCAGTATATGGTTGAGCCGAGACATGTTCACTTGTTTGCAAAAAAAACATGTGATGAGGTACCTGAAAGGTACAATTGACTATGGAATCATATATGCTTTAGATCATGAGATAAGCCCACAAGTCTTTACTGATTCAGGTTGGGTTTGTAGTGTTGCAGATGGAAAGAGTACATATGGATGTTGCTAGGATCAACTATGATCTTATGGTTTAGCAGGAATCATATTAGTGTGGTACTCAGTAAAGCTGAGGCATAGTACATAGAAGTATGTTCAGCGAGCAACGAAGTAGTATGGCTTCAAAAGTTGCTTGCAAGATTGTTTGATCTCATGTTAGAAGCGAATTGTATATGGTGTGACAACCAGAGTTGAGTGAATTTGATAGAGAACTTGATGTTTCATGAAAAGTCCAAGCATATTGAGATCAGGTACTAGTATATCAGAGATATGGTGCAAAAGGGAGTAGTGAAGCTTCGATATGTCACTACAAATGAGCAGATATCAAACGTGTTCACCAAGCCTATGTAAAAAGTAAATCTTGTTGTGGTACATAAGGAATTCCCCAGGTAGCAGGAAGTGTTGTGTTCCCCAGATACCAGGAAGTATTCCCCACGCGGTGGGAAGTTTTTTTTCCCTAGGTAGTGGGAAGTTTAAGTGTGATGGATTATAGATGCGACTTCAGGTAGTAATTTGGTATAAATTAGATAGTAAGTGGTTCATGATTGATAACTTCCTGTAGCACCAATTAGGGTGATGTGTATGGTTACTCGAGTGAATATCCTAATACATTGAGTTACTGCTACTTCAGCAAAATAGTCTGGTACAAAGAGGGATACTCCAGTGAAATAGTATGGTATGCCAAGTTACTTCTACTCCAGTGAAAAATTATGGTACACAAAGGTATAATCAAGTGAAATAGTCTAGTACGCCAAGTTGTTTCTACTCCAGTGAAAAATTCTTGTACGTACAGGGATACTCTAGTGAAACCATCTACTACACCAAGTTACTTCTAACGTAGTGAAAAAATATGGTACAAAGAGGGATACTGTAGTGAAATAGTCTGCTATGCCAAGTTACTTATACTCAAGTGAAAACGTATGGTACACAGATTTCTACTACAGTGAAATAGCTTGGTATGCACATTACTAACTGTGGCACTAGTCAACATGACATCACACAAGGTCAACAGATGCCATGCCTTCAGGGTTGTTTAGTTACCTAGATTTTCAAGCTGGTGGGTTAACCTATGTGGTTGGAGGTGTTTCATATCCTTGGGCTAGATAGGTAGTCTGCACACACTACCTTTCCTAATCCTTGTGATTAAATGCCTGGTAATTGTGGACAAGTTTCCTGGTGTTCCAACCAATAAACTATATGACGAGTTACTAGTTCTTTGTGGACCAGTTTTCTGGTGTGTCAATCAGGAATCTAGATGACAAATTACTAGTTTCCTGGTCAGATTCTTTGTGAGATGAAAAGTTTCTAGTTCTTTATGAACTAGATGCCAGATTATGTATGAGCTGGCGAGTTGCAGTTTCCCATACTCCGCTTGGATTGGGTAGTAGAAGAGTTCTATGTAAAATGGATCAACTTCATATTCCAGAGCATGTGCGACTATGATGATGATACTTGTGACATGATCCATTTGATCATGAGATAGCCTATGTGGATATGCTACTTTCTATATGATATCTTTGATCATGAGATGGTTGTGTTGCCATTTTACTTGAGACATCATCTGTTTGATCATGATATATCATGTGTGGTTATGGTGATGTTACCTATAGATTGGTATGCAAGACCATGTGATTCTTTCCCATGCCATGTGAGATGGATGGATGTGTTTGAAACAACTACATGAAGAAAATCTTAGTTAATACCTCCCTATATAAGAGGCACTGTTGATTTTTTGGTAGTTGCGAGAGCTATTAACCTCCATGGTAACCTTTGACTTAGAATAGAATATTCTGGAACAAGTGAACCATTAAACAAATGTTGGAAAACCCTAGGAGAGAATCTGGACTGAAGAGAAATAATATTAAATTAATATACACATCCATAATGAGAACAACCCCAATCAACTAGACAATTTATCCTAAATAGGTAGTTTCCTAGTTCATTTGTACACACTTGCTTTGCAAGTGCACAAGTCTAGAAGAATGTAGTTTCAGTTAGAGGTGTGCAAGTCTAGGAGTAGCAGCTATAGCTGGAAGGGGCACAAGTTTGGAAGAGTAGAGTAGAATTCATGAGTATTTCTCTTGTTCACTTGTCTTTGAGAAACGATACGTCACTACAAGGAAAGGACCTTTTAGCGTAGGTTATAGAGGAGGCTTCTAGTATTACAAAATTGGGAAAATTTGTCAAAACAACCTCCACTACAACATTTGTTTTCGATAGAAGATGTTTTTTAGTGATACTATAAGGGAAGTTGATTAACAGAAGTTGATTATAACTAAAAAAATCTAGGCAAATAGAGGCATTAGTAGATGTTTACAAATCAATGTGTTTCTATAAGGCACAAGAACCAATGCATACATACACCTACTATAATGTACCCCATATTTCAAAAAATTAAAACATTTTGTATGAGGGAACTAAAGTCTATAAAATAAACTTTTCATGACACATGAAAGTATTTCTCTTATATATATAAGACACTATCTATGGACACTCTATTGGACTATCCATACTGAAATTATGTAGGAGGTTTACGGTCCAAAAAAAGAACTTACTGTTGCTAGTATTAAAATAAACAAAGCAACTCCATTAGATTAACTCATAATCAAAATTTTCCCTACTACTAAACTTAAATTCCTTGATTTAACTGCATTATTAAAAAGGTAAATATGATTACCAAGGTCCATAGCATAGGATTCATCTCATAGCATATTAGGGATAACTCCTAACTATGTTATCCATACTTGGCATGTTGTAAACCTATGTTATAGTTTGGTTACATGTATATCTTTAACATAGTAATACTGACATATATTATAACATATTTGATGACCTTGGTGTACTAAGATACATTATTGTCATAGTTTACGGTCCACGCGCGAGGGTACTAATGTATCTAGACCATAACTCTTACCATAATATAACATTTTATGATTAAAAAATTCCCATAATATCAAGGGCTAAGTTTGAAGATACATACAATTTACATACTAAGTATGGATTTAACACCCACTGTGCAAGCTAACATGAATCCACCTGACGCCTAGATCTAAACCTACCACTCAGCATTTAAGTGATTGTAATATGAAGGTGAGGTGGATGACAGGTCAGGGATGAACCTAGGTTATTCTAGAATGTTTTAATTTATGCTCTGACTGACCCAATAATGGTGATGGGGATGTCCAGTACCCTCGAGAAATTTCACGATAGGGAAAAACCCAATGTGGGCTCGCCACTTCCATCGGTTCACATGGCAAAGATATGGGGTGTATAGTCATTCTTATTCCACTAGCGAGGGGTTGGAGGTATCAACGTTTCTTCGTAGTTTCCTCTTCATTTTGTAAAACACTTTTTCTCTGCCCTGTATGCAACTAGCGTTTGTATTTTGCTCTGTAATGGCACTTGGTCCTAGTGTCAAGATGCTCCATCAGTGTGGTATGTACCTTGTTATCTGTATAATACAGTTCTTGAATTGGTTTTCTAGAATTATGTGTCTTTCCTTGCACTTGTGATTTGTACCACTTCTTATTCTTGTAACCTATTATGTTCTTTGCATAATAATTTCTTAGTCTATGCATTGCGTTCTCTCCGTAGAATATTTCTCTGTCTATGCAAACACTTGTTCACTGTGGAGATATTAATTTGTCTATGAAAATACATTTCTCTATGGAAATACTTCTCTATCTATGTAGACACATTTTCTCTGTGGAAATATTTCTATGTCTATGCAAATACATTTCTCTGTGGAAATAATTTTTTGTTTATGCAAACGAGTGTTCTCTGTCAAAATATCTCTTTGTCTATGCAAATGCGTTTCTCTGTGGAAATAATTATTTGTCTATGAAAATGCGTGTTCTCTGTGGAAATATTTCTCTGTCTATGAAAATATGTTTCTCTATGGAAATACTTCTCTATCTATGAAAACATGTGTGCTCTATGGAAATATTTCTATGTCTACTTAAATGTATTTCTCTATGGAAATAATACCCATACAATATTGTGCGTTCGGCTGCACTTGTTTCGGTTTCTATGGTGATATCTATGATAGGTAAATCCATTTGAAATTTAACTCTCGGTTTGTTATTGTTTTTACTCCTATGTTGGATATCTATCTTTAAACCAGCATCTTAGGGTTCCTCTCCTATCAATATGTGTGAAAAGATTATAAGTTAAACTCTCTGCAATATTCTCATGAGTGGATTTCAATTTTGTACAGAGTCGCTATAACCCACGGTCTTTGTTTTGGGAAGTTACTGTGTAAGGAAAATTAATCGACATTTTTAAGGGCATATCGAGTAAACTCTATGTCAAAGTCGTGGCTGAATAAAATTACTTGCATTATTTAACCTCAGTCATGGTCTTCAAACTTCACACACTTAATGACTTGTTATAAGATTTGCTTATTCAAACTTGTTTTTAATTTTATAATTGAACTTTGTAATTTATAGGGAAAGATTAAAATCCCTTAATCGTTGAAATTGAAAGAAACACCTCTTTAGATAAAGTCTTTGGTTAAAGAATATCTTTGCCGATAAAAAAAATTGTTCTTTGTCTTCGTTAATCACCCACGACCATTTCAACATTGTCTTTAATACTAGCTCGACGATTATGGTTCAATTCGTCGACAAGTTTGAGGATCTTTTGTTCCTTTGAAAACTCTCTTTAAAACATACAATATCTTCTTGTTTGATAAAACTGAGGCTTTCCTTCATTTTTACATAAATACTTAGGTCCTCACTGAAACGTTCACACACCTGGATTGCCTACCCTATGCCTCTGTGGTGTTTCACAATTTAAAGTTCTTTATATATATAATTTGTATAAAAATGTCCAAATCCCAATTCGTAAATCTTTGTCCTTACTTCATACTTAATGTTTCCTTTACTGTAAGTATTAATCTCATGTAATATACCCCATATTTACCCTTAATTTTTTTTTCCTAGGG
The DNA here is from genome assembly GCA_900067695.1 of Picea abies. Taxonomy (NCBI): domain Eukaryota; kingdom Viridiplantae; phylum Streptophyta; class Pinopsida; order Pinales; family Pinaceae; genus Picea; species Picea abies. Next base: position 10,071 of record CBVK0101020227.1, read on the forward strand.
TCATTATTCGATGTTTCCATTACTTCTCTATCATTTCTTAGTGATACTATGATGTGATTTAACACTACTTTTCTTTGCACCCTTTACATTTAC
>CBVK0101020228.1:0-10163 GCA_900067695.1 Picea abies
GCAATTTAACAATAATACATTTACATCGCCCACATGCCTTAGCATGGTAATCCTATTTTATGATTAATTACAAGTTGGGGGAAACAAGGGTGTTACAAGAAAGTGCATTGAACTCTAGGCCAATTTTCTCCTAACCTATAGTCCTAGTATAGATTCCTTTTCCTTGTAATTTTCCTTTTAGTAATATTTATTTTTTATTTAATTTATGATCTTTATGCTATTTTACAATTTAATTACTTTATACATTTTAAATTAATAAACAAAATGAAAATAAATAAAAAATGAAAAGGCAATGCTTTTGTTTTTATTTTAGCAAAAAAACAAACTAAAGCAATGTTAACTAAAATCTAGAGAAAGTTAATAAACTATGTTAGTTTTAAAGCAATTTAATTATAGAAAAAGTTTATTACCTAACATTAGTTTGAAGAATATAGAGAAATAACATTTTTGATGATATAACATTTTTATATTTTCATTTAGAAGTTAGGATGTAATTAAAAATAATAAAATACAAATAGTAAAATAAACAAAAGTTTATGCACACTGACAAGCTAATAAATAAAACTTTATAAGCATGATTATTTACAAAATAAACATGTTTTGTTTGGCCTTTTATAATTTTATCTAATTTTTTAATTATTTTGAATTCAAAGTGTTAAATTAATAAAGTTGAGGAAAACTGACTTTAAATAAAAAAACAAGAGATATTTCCGAGTGAGAAAGAAATGATTTTTATTTAAAAGACTTTCCATTGAAATTCATAAATCTGCAAGTCTCTGCATAGACTAGAATCATGTATATGGTCTTTATCCCTTCTATACACAATGTACAATAGAAAGACCAAGCATGAAAAGGGAAAAAATAAAGTTGATCCAGAAGTGGAATGGAGCAATGGTGGCAGATCACAAGGAGGAAATATGCATATAGAAACCTATTAGCATCGAATAAAATCGAGCCTTGATACAACAAACTAACAATTAAACCTTCCCATGTAGGGAAGTAAGTTCTTTTAAATAGAGTGTGCTCAAGAATGCCTTCCACTCCTCCAAGGGCCTCAATAAAATATGTTCGATAATTATTTATATTCCACAACTTTCCATCATGCCACCAATGAGTCCACCAAAACGGATTTTGTTTCAAAATCTGATACTATTTGAAGTTTGTTCGTACCCTCCAACCTTTGTCATAAGCCAGTGAGTGTCTATCTTTTTGAAAAAAAAGAACTAATGCAAGGAATACCTTTGTCCCATGAATCCTCAATATCCACAAGAGTTAAACGTCTATTCTAAGCTTGTGCTTCCATTTCAAGTTTCTTCTGATGACAATCTTCCTTCTTTTCGTTCGAAGTTTTTTAGTCGAGGTTGTCTTTGATGAGAATTTTCTTTGTCTTCTTTCATCATTTTTGTATCGGGCTGCTTCTGCCCACAAAAAGACTCTATTTGTTCGGTTTCAGGTTGATTCAGATGTGGTTGATCTTCTTGTGTTGTACTCACTACATTTGTTGTGGATACATTTTCTACATTTTGAGAATTATCTAGAATAAATTTATTTAACTGCACAGACTCTTTTTGATCTTTGTCACCAATGCTAGTATCAAATGCATCTATAGCTTCAGTAAGCATATTGGGTAGCTTTTTTATTATTTTAATACCATGTTCACTACCATAAGTATTAACATCAATTTCATTTCTGACATCAATCTGATCAGTACTACCAGACATAAACTGTTCTACTACGGTGTTTATGATATGCTCTTCTCAAGACTGGGACTGTAAACTAGAAACTTGAGTGTTTGCTTGAAGATCCCCTAATGAATGACCAATGTTCATCTCTATAGAAGCTCCAACACCACCTTCAACAATATTCACATTATCGTTCCCTGAATCTGTAGTTGTTTATGTGTTGATAGTGGTTTCTATAACCACTTGTTCTAGTTTGCCAGATAATTCAGCAAAGTTAAAAAAAAATCTCGCCTTGGCACAACTCTTCTAATTTGGCATGGAAAAATTACAAAGTCATAACTCCAAAATATTATAATCTAAATAATGAAGAGGGTCAAGGAATGTTATTTTGAAAAAGAGGCTATTCCTACATGATATAGACATTTAGGTAATGGATTTAACTCCCTTTTATCAAAAGGTCATAAGTGATAAGGAGATGCATAAGGTGACATGTGATTAATGAAAGGTAATATGTTTACACTTGAAACTTGGAAAGAAATGGAAAGATAACATGTCCATATGTATTCACTTCCTCTTAATTATGTATATGAGGCAAGTTATATATAATTTAAGGGTGATATGCTAAGGTCCAAAATAATATGATGTCATCAACAAAAAGGGCAGCACAAGGGATGCGAGGAGTGAGGAAGACAAAAAAAAGGTCTTCTTAGAAATAATTCAGGTGTTACAATAAATTTTCCAAGTACATTGCACCAATATTTACCGAGGATAAGCGAAACTTTGCGCAAGTAGTGTGATTTAAGAGGGGGATCCTGGCAATGCTTTTTCGGCTAAGTATTGTTGACAAAAATTGTCATCAACAATTTACAACCAACAGATGCACGTCTCTTACAGTGGTGTGCAACTTTAAATAATAAACTTACGATCCTTGATTCTCTAGAGGAAGGGAAAGGGAAGGGTAACGACATAACTGAGGGCGACTCCAGGTAAGACAAGAAGAGGCCAATAGGGTTGGGTGGACCAGGTTATACAACACAGGAGACATGATGGAGGTCAAGGGATTCATGGATGGGGACTTCATGGAATAACTCATGGAAAGTGGTAAGTATGAGTGGGTTTGGTCCTGTTGTATAACCCGAAGGAACGACTCTTTATATCTTGACAAAATGATTACAAAACTATCATGGATGTGTGTTGAGGGAAGACCCAAGTTTAACACTGAGAATCCACAATGTGTGTGTTGGAGGCATCTCAAAATGAAGGGGACAGAGAAAGGGAAATAAGGAAGAGGGAATAGTACTGATGAACGTGACGAGAGAAGGTGACTTGCATAGCAATCACATGGTATATAAGTTAGGGATTGTGACAAAGGAAGGCAACTTGTTTTACCTACAAGCCTGTTTTCCACCAAAACACATTTGGTCAATCAGTTAAAAATATACAAATAGCCTACCTTTTAATATCACCAATCATTGCTCCATCACTTCTGACCATCAAAAGGGAAAAAAGGAAAGAGGAAAGCGAAAGAAATAAAAGCGAGAAAATAAACTGAGTAATTGCAAAATCAACCCAAAACTAATCTACCCCTTTCCATAAAATTTTATCATTATTATTATTTTTATTTATTTGTTTGTTTGTTTATTTATGTACAGAGGAAAAGAAACCATTATCTTGGACTCATGTTGGATGAAATTTAGAGTAAAGGAAAGTGTCCCCTTCTTTGCATGCAGATCTTATGAGTTTGACAAATTTGTGTGTGGAGGGACTGCCAAAATGTCAACCAACAGATGTATAAGGTGTGGAGATATGATTAATCAATACCCAAAAGAAGCGATCACCAACCTCCAAGACATGCCAACCAACCGATAATTTATATTTAATATTGAAAGTATCGATTGAATCAAATTTAAAATTTAGGGTTTGTACCTTAAAGGAATGGTTCATGAATTCAACAAACAAATTAATATCATCTTTATGGACCTTTCTATCAAGAACATGGTTAACATGATGCAAGGAAAATTCATAACATGGATTAAAAAACATAGGAATGTCCCTACAATAGTCACTATCATCAAAATAAAAATTGTGCCTAGGAGGGACATGCTCGATGGTGCCAAGTTCTTTATCCTCTTTTGATTGAAACAAAGGATTAGTGAAAAATTTATTCAAATTAAGAACTTGATTGAACTCATATATATCTTCAAAAGAGGATTCATCGCATGCATCATTAAAGTCATACTGGTCATCATCAATTTGTGTTGACCACTCATTAGCACCATCATCCAATACAAATATATCATAAATTGTTTTGACATGATCATCCTTGGTGTCTTTATCTGTATAATCAAATTCACCATTGCATGTGTGCGGATAAAAGGCTCGAAATTTAAGATGACTTTGGATTGAATTTTTCATGAGGCTTATGAAAGGTGATGTTTGAGATGTGAGAGCTGGATTGATCACTAAGCATCATGATATAATCATAATCCTCTTTGCATCCACGCTCTTGACCACAAGTAGTGAATTCATCATAAATAGGCCCTAAGAGAGGCTCTTGACCACAAGTAGTGAATTCATCATAAATAGGCCCTAAGAGAGAGGGCTCCCAAGATATACTCCCAACATGATTTGAAGATCGAGACTTAAGAAGGAACATGCAATATTGTAAACTCTTAACGACGGGGATTAAAGAAAACAAATCCTTGTGCAAATCATAAACTCCAAAGGAGTGACCTGTTCTATGGATTTTCTCTTCAAAGTCGAGGCAAGTGGATAGAGCTAGCTCTAGGTTTTGAACGCTCTTTTCTTCCAACCGCCATCAGTAAAGAGGAGGTAGAAGTTCATAGTAATGTAACAGAGCAGCCAAGCTGGTAGGGAGAATGGGAGTAAGAATTGAATTATATAACTTGGTAAAATTAAGATTAAAAGTAAGAATGCTCTCATTATCCTCCATGCATAATTGGTTAAACCTATTAAGATGCTCATAAGGACTATCTAAATGCCCAAAGGTAGAAGTAAACTAGCAAGAAAGTTCAAACCAGGTAGAGATACATCCATCAGGAAGGTTGGAAAATAAAGAGGTGGCATTGCCATGAAGTGAATTCATGAACATAAGCATGCAACTATCATTATTATTTATTCCAAGAATGGTGCAAGCATTCGAAAACGCACGAAGATGTTCAATCACCGTAACAGTTATGTCACCATGAAAGAGAGGTCGATGATTCTTGAATTTGTTAGGTAAAGGGTTAACCGGATGAACAAACTTCAAGGGAGTGAGCACACACCAAGGGGAATTGTTTAGTTCTTCTTCAAAATCAAACATGCCATACTTGTGAATAATCTTCCAAGGGTTAGTAGCTGAAACCACAGGGTTGCAACCACCAAACAAGCTTCCAACCAGTTGAGACATTGAGGTCTAGGAAAAATAAAAATTGAAATAATTAAAATAAAAACTAGGAAGGAACCATTGAACGGGCATCCCCAGTATGCTCGCCAAAATTATGTTGACATCGAGGGACTAGAGAATCTCCAACATCAACATTTTCGACCTCTCACGGCGCTAGGTGAGAAGAGACGGGAATGTCACCCTAGGATTAAAGCCCCAGACAAGAAAGTGCATTGAACTCTATGCCAATTTTCTCCTAACCTACAGTCCAAGCATAGATTCCTTTTCCTTGTAATTTTCCTTTTAGTAATATTTAATTTTTATTTAATTTATGATATTTATGCTATTTACAATTTAATTAGTTTATACATTTGAGGTAACAAAATTAAAATTAATAAAAGAAATGGAAATAAATAAAAAATAAAAAGGCAATTTTGTTTTTATTTTAGCAAAAAAGTAACTAAAGCAAAGTTAACTAAAAGCTGGAGAAAGTTAATAAACTGTGTTAGTTTTAAAGTAGTTTAATTACATGAAAATTTTATTACAGAACATTAGTTTCAAGAATAGAGAAATAACATTTTTGATGATATAACGTTTTTATATTTTGATTTAGAACTTAGTATGTAATTAAAAAATAATAATATCAAAATAGTAAAATAAACAAAAGTTTATGCACACTAACCAACTAATACATAAAACTTAATAAGCATGATTATTTACAAAATAAACATATTTTGTTTGTCTTTTTATAATTTTATTTAATTTTTTTAATTCTAAATTCAAAGTGTTAAATTAATAAAGATGAGAAAAACTGAGGACTTTAAAGAAAAATCAAAGAGATAGTTCCAAGTGAGAAAGAAATAATTTTCATTAAAAAGGCTTCCCGTACAAATTTATAAATCTTTAAAATCTGCAAGTCTCTACATAGACTAGGGCCAGGTATATGGTCTTTATCCCTTCTAGACACAATGTACAATAGAAAGACCAAGCATGAAAAGGACAAAAGAAAGTTGAGCCAGAAGTGGAATAGAGCAATGGTGGTCGATCACAAGCAGGAAACCTACATATAGAAATTGATTAGCGCCAAATAAAATCGAGCCTTAATACAACAAACTAACAAGTAAACCTTTATCTTTTGAAGGCCAACAAGATCATCCTCACTTTATCCTTATCCCTACTTCTCAAGACCCCCTATTTATGACGATTTCGTCAATCCCCGCTGAAGATGTAAAAGAATAATGAATGGAAACAAATATCACAACACTCTAGGAATATATATCTCTTAATTTTATGGTAGAGTTCTCTCTCAAAATTTTCTCTCTAAAAATATCTCCTTCAGAATATATTTTGTTCAAAAAAAATCCCCCTCTTTGGTAGGTTGTGCATTGATCCCTTTATGGAATTGGGTGGACCGTTATCTGCTACTTCTGGCAATTTCGAGGCTAAAGAATTTAATCTTACAGGGGACAAAAATATCTTTATTTAAAAAAAAAAAAAAGTTGAGAGGATTTCTATGTCCACGTGTTGTTTTTGTTCGTTGAAGATTTGAACCATGGATCAAATCTTCTAAAGGTGTGATTTCTTTCCCTCTTTTTTCAAGAGCTTCCCATCGAGGCCATAGAACTTTCTCTAATATAATTTGTATGTAAGAACAACTTGTGTTGTGGCATCCTTTCTCTGTCCCAATGTCTATCTCCTGGCAGTTTCATATTGTTCCTTTCCAACCAGGCCTAGCGTTGAAGCGATAATAAATCAAGTACTCCAGATATTTGGACATTCTTATTGGCCGCATAATTTGATACTCGTAACAATACGTACCAGTCAACTTCCCTACATGTGAAAATGTATACTGTAATCCACCTGCCAACGGCAAATCATCTACATTTCCCCGTTGAAATTGTATATTGCATCAACAACTATCTTTGTTAATTGCCAAATTTTATGACATAAATAGAAAGCATTTCCAAAACATGACTTTTTTACGTTGCTTGGTTGTGAGAGGGCTTCATATTAAAATTGTAATTAAGATGACGATTTGGTGAATAGGAAGATTCAACATATTGTAACCATGTCTGCAAACTTGAAGCCCCACCTTTGCCCAATCTAGCTCAGTTGTCTGGAAATATTTGGTAGCTTGTAGGGAATGAAACAAGTATTTTAATTTTGAGCCTTTGGAAGCCTCTGATGAATTTCATTCAACACTTAAAATTTTAGAATATTCTCATAGGTCACACGAACCTTCCTTGGATACGTGGGAGGACAGTGTTCCTTGTACCAATCAGAAACAAGAGGAATATCTCCCACGCGTCGTATATGACCTGATTGCATATTGAATGGTCATGGAGAAAAATAGTGAAATACCTACAACTGTTGTATAGTCTAATAATGTGTCTCTCGTATAACGCTCAATGCCATGATAATCATACCCCACCGAAGTTGCACGTCGACCCAATATTCATTACTTGACTTCTAATAAAAAACATCCTTAGACTCTGCCACAAGGATGGGTTTCAACATTGGCCATTTATATGCTGGCTGAGATCCATTACAACCCTTTCACATACTTTCTTCCACAGATGAACCCTAAATATTTCTATCAAATATATCTTCAGTGTTAGAATTTTTCCATGCATGAAAATTCCAGTCAAATTCAACTACACTTGAAAGCCCACATAAACATTGGCACAGTTGATGGTAGGAGACCATGAAAGTGTAAATCATTGATTGGGAATTTGATTCATCCCTGATATCTGTGCATTTATAAACCTTTTTTACTTCATTGAATCCTCTCCAAAATGGCATCAATTCTTATTTAAAGTGGATTGAACCCGAGACTGGGCACGATCTAGCTCCCTCAACACTTACCTTGAACATCTGGAACATCAGACTATCATTGTTGTACATTTCCTTTTTCAACTATAACTTTGCTTTAATGTACCATCAAGCCAACTATACACAAATACATGATTTCCATATAATCCATCTAAAACATGTTGAGGATCGAATATTTTTGTAAAGTTGCAGGTGCTTCCTAGGATGAACTGATCAATGTCTTCTGTCGTGGCCAGTACCAAAAAATCATAGCCAAACTTAGGACTGTCACCTAGTTTTTCCCACCTTATTTTACATTAAATCTGAGTCTAGAAGAAAAAATTCATTTCCCTCTTCATTTCCAACTTTGTCTCCAAAGCAAGAGGTTAAAATATCACCATATGCAAGGCAATGAGCAGTGTGAGGATATCGTGGATCCTTGGCAGTATCAATAGCATGAATATGACCTGATACTAGCCATCAAATATAAACAAGCTTTATGCCTTTCCATGGCATTGAATAATACATCCCATAGTGTGCAATAGTATAAGTATAATGCCAAAAGTGATAATTTGAGAAGTGTGGTAGTCTTGAAATATCTTAATATTTTAAGAGAGACATAAGAAAAATCTTGGAAATTGGGATCATGGCATAGATTTAATGAGAAGTTTTTACTCTTGAATAATGGATAAGGCATGAAATATGGTTAAATCCATAACAAAAGGCATGGTAAGAGATTTCTTTCTCTGAAAAGTAAAAAAAATATAGGATATGGAATGGGGTGGTTAATAAATCCAAGGTAAACACATGGTTTAAATAAAGAAATTATCCTTTGATATGACAAAGTGGCCAAAAATATAATTTGAATTATGGTAATAATGTCACAAAATGCTATAAAATAGAGGTATGAGAAAGGACTTGAAGGTTATGAAGCAATTATGACAAGGCTAAGAATGTGGGACATGGGATAATCAATCCTTTTAACTCATATATATAGAACCATGACATTTCTATTCGAGTACCATGAAAACCATCCTTTATTCAAGTATAATTGTAACATGTATATCGATCAATGATCATCTCCAATACCTTTTCAATTATATAAAATTGTTCTTGAATGATAAGATATCCAAAGACGCCTTCCTTGAATGCGTAGCATAATCTCAGTGGGAGTAAGCACAAATTTTCCTCGATATTTTACGCCAAATGAGGGGAAGCCTAGCAATGCTTTGTCATCTAAGTATTGTTGACAAAAATCATCCTCAACACTGAGTTAGCTCACTTTAGATAACCGTTTAAATGCCAAATTATAAACATACCAATGTAGTTGTTGGAATATAGTCAACAACTTATAAATCTCATATACTGGATCTAATGTATGCTTCAAAAATGAGAGCACAATGCACAATTTGAATCATCATTCACTGTGATGAGGAGGAAGTATTGCATGGGAAACAATACCTAATTAGAAACATTTAATGTCACTTAAAAATATAATTATTGATGATTTTTGTAGCTACTTGGTGCCGCAAAAAGTAATTGAATATATAACTTATGCCATTAATTTGTTGAGGTTAAGAATAATGTTTCTTTCACACCATTTAATAATGTTAATTAAGTTATAGTATGTTTGGGTTTGAATTCGCTGCCTCTAGCGCCATGTAATAAATATAATGATTCTCCTACACCTTGAATTATAATGTGGTAGATTACTTATGCTATGACTATAATATTGATGTGCGCCAAGTTAAGTAATTAGAGTCTTTGTGAGCATTGGAACGATACTAATATCGTTGGTTAGTTAGGAGACTTCTTTCACACAACAAAATCTTGATGTAAGAATGACTGATTAGACATTGGATTGCTTGCACTATGAAAAATTATTGATGTGGAATGGTTAATGTTTGCATCATGAACCCATTGCTAATTGATTTTGCGTCATGCATTTATGCTGACTTATGACAGAATGGGTAACCAGTTCTCTCTTGCGCCTTAATTGAATTGATGTGTGATTGTTTTCAAGCATGTTTACTCTCCCACACAACGATTTTTTTGTCTATTTGGATGAATCTTAGAAATTTGTATCAAGTGCATCATGATTAATATTTATGTCTAATTATAAGAATGATGATTACCTTGTGCCATAATATATGGGTGAAATCATGAAGGTGGGTTACACTTTTGCTTATTTTATGAGAAAAAAAACTGTATTTTCACAAGCTATTCAACTTCCGACATATAAAAGTATTTTTTTTATTTAGAATTTCACTTTATAGTAAAAA
>CBVK0101020229.1:0-10163 GCA_900067695.1 Picea abies
AACACTGACGCATCAGCAAGGTGACTGCACAAACATTATCACCATTCCACCGAACACCAAATATAATCCAACAATTTCACTGGGTATCACTCCAATTAGAGCGTCGAGCTCAGGTCAATGCCGGTACGAGCGTAAATAGCGTTCAACCAACCACCAAATCAATCTGTTGCGATTTCTTTTATTTGATACAAACTGCAATAGCATTTATGTCAGAGGCGTCTGCATATGCAAGCAACACCGGTAAATTGCAGCACAGTAACTTTCTATGCAACATCGGTCTATTGCAACAATACACCCACGATATATCCCACATAAACAACCAGTATCAGAATTCGAACTTGCTTATGTTGAAACTGCATCTGTCACGTGCAATATATCGAACGGTCACATCTTGTAGCTCTGCACCAGCCACGTGGCGCATATTGAACCGTCTGATATTCTGGCTCACACCTGCCACGTCGCACATACCCAGCGGTCAGATCCTGCGGTTCTGCAGTTTCCACGTGGCACATACCCAACGGTTTGATCTTGCAGCTGTGCAGTTGCCACGTGGCACATACCCAACGGTTTGATCTTGCAGCTGTGCAGTTGCCACGTGGCACATAGCCAACGGTTTGATCTTGCAGCTGTGCATTTGCCACGTGGCACATAGCCAACGGTTTGATCTTACGACATTACAGTTACCACGTGGCACATAGCCAACGGTTTGATCTTGCAGCTCTGCAGTTGCCACGTGGCATATAGCCAACGGTTTGATCTTACGACTCTACAGTTACCACTTGGCACATATCCAACGGTTTGATCTTGCGGCTCTGCAGTTGCCACGTAGCATATATCTAACGGTCAGATCCTCATCGTTGGATGCACGCCACATGGCGATAAGAGCCGCCAGATCTATCCACTGGATGCATTCCACATGGCGCAATAACAGCCGCCTACGCCGACCGTTGGATGTACGCCATCTGACGAGTCCAGAGCCCTTAGATCTGGCCGTTGGATGCATGCCAGATGTCAAAAATCGTACGGGCAGGTTAGATTACCGTACGACCATAATAGTACGGATCCTACACCTGTTAGCAGACTGTACATCCGAAATGGTACGGAATCTGAGCAACAAGATCGGAGCCACATGATCCCAGCGTTGGATATCTGCCACTTGGCAAGTGCAGAGCCGCACGATCTGACCTTGCGCTTTCAGTGGGTGAAAGAATACCCTGGTTGCTGCTATCGGGATTCAACGTCCATGTAGTATGACCACGGCCGAAGATGTCTCTTGAAGTTTGCATCGGGTTGTCCCGTTTTCAGATTCAGTTTTGGCCTGTTTCGCCGATCTTTTTCTGATGGCCTGTGCGTAGCAGGATATCTTGGTGATCACCATGCGAAGCATTGCCCATTCCAACGCAGAATATGTCGTGTCGGTTCCAGCACTAAGAACACAGCGTCTCTCACCGTCAGTGGCCTTCCCTCGCCCTTCCGGCAGCTCTAAATCATTAGCGAGTGGCCTTTCCTCGCCCTTCCGGCTGGCCATGAAGATTCTCCAAGGAGAGACAGAGATTCCTGAAATCCCATCTGCCGCTTATGCTGAATGTTCATCTCTCACAAACGAATCAAGCGATTCCTTTATCATTTCTGATAGTGTTTCTGCGTCTTCCTGAAGCGGATGTAGGCGACCGCATTGCTTCCATTAAAGCACTGAGGCAATTTTATATTTTAATTATAAAATTAAAATATAAATTAATATGATAATAATAGAAAAGAGTTAAAAATGCATAAAAAAAAATCATGTATCAATAACATGTGAACAAAACAAAACAAAAAATGAAATAAAATAATATAAAAGGATGGTTTATAATGTTACATGTTAGAGTTGGTATGAAATAACATATAATGACAAAAACAAAGAGGAGATCTATTTTGTTCTCGATGACGAATGAGAGTAGGATGAAGAAAGTTTGATTCAGCTTTTGATGAAAACTTTATGTAATATGTATACATGTTTGGGATAGATAAGGGTATATATTTTATTTGTTATTGATTAAAAGTGATTTTTTTAAGTCATTTTAAAAATAATTTTAATTTGATTTGTATGTAAGTTTTAAATATTTAATATATTTTTTTTAAATTTGTAAATGGTGTTTTTTTCCATCACAGTGAAATATAGTATCCAGACAAAATTTTGTTCTTATGTTTAAGATAGAGACATCATGTGTTTGAATGGAGCTTGTATGTGAAGTGGATGTGTCAATTGCACTTAGTGTCTGGGTTTTTCTTTTTTCATCTAAGCTATGAGGTTTAGGGTTTATGTTTAACAATTTTTATCATTCAAAGTTTTTCTATATTGTATCTTTATATTGTAATAAAGGAGGTGTGGACTATTTTGTGAATATATTCATTACATTTATTTTCTTAAAGATAACTTAATTAATTCTAACCACTATTTTTGTGTAGATTGTGATGTTTTCAACTATTTATTTTTTTAATGGAATTTGATTTTTATTATATATATGTTTCATTTTTTTTTATAGTAATGTGATTTCATTTAATTCTCATTCAAATCTAGATGAATGGTATTAAATAAATCTTTTCTTTTGTATCTTTCTTATTGCATATCACCTATGAAGTCAAGACAAAAGAAACTTATCCTTGAAATAACTAACCCATAAAGCTACCTTCCTTTTTTATCCAAATGAATTCATATGGATTAGGAAAAGAAAGATGTCAGAGCAAGATATTCTAACATTTTCCTTCTCTAGGAAGCCCATGAGTGACATCGAAATGAGATGATAGATAAATTTTCCCATATACTTCAGTGAGATCCAACTGTGGCAAGCGCTCCTTCACTAACAACCCTTTCATATGAATGGCACCCTTCAAGGTACAATTTAACCTTGATATCCATCAATGTTTAAGAAAATAGACACAAATGTTTTCAAGAGATGGTTAGACCAATTACTTCCTTTTTCATAACATTTTCACCAATGAAAAGATTACCTTCATAGTCCTATAGTCATTTCCCCATGTCAAACACTAGTGAGATTCTCACTATGAGCAACATTTTGGAAATGATTCAAGAGTGTATGGTATGGATCCTACTTAGATGGATTTTATTAATGTGCTTGAGGAGGAGTATTACCATGTTGGAGACTATGATGATTGATACATGAGATGAACAACCTTGCTTCCAGGTAAAGAATAACGTGTTGGAGTACACAGATGCCTTCTATAATCTATCTACAAAATTGGGTATGAAGTACTTTGGGAAACATAGAGTTCTCAAATAATATAGTGTCCTACATGGAAAAATCCAAATAGAAATAGAATTTATGGAGATGCCTTCTTTAGGAATGGCTTATCGTTATGTTGTCAAGATTAAGGGAAAATTTTGGCATAAGGTGATGTAGGAGTTTGGTGTTGAAAATTGGCCACAACAAAAGAATAATATAAGAAGTATTAACTCTCAAAACAAAGAACAAAATAAATATTAAAAACATCAAATCAACCATTAAAAGCCACATGCAAAGAAGAGGAATCATAAAGTAAAGAAGGACATGATAAAATCATGCAACACCAAATGCCATGGAACAACAAAGATGAATGATGTGATTACTATAAGTTTGTGATGCTTTTCTTAGATAACCATATATGTGGAAGCATATTTTTTTCCATCTGAACTATGCTTCTTGGAAACACTTCCTCTTCTCCTTCATCTACCTCTTCCTCTAAGCTGGATGGCATCCGATATCACTTGGAAGAACTAGTCTTGAAACCAGAAGATTGTGCAGGAGTTTATCTTTATGCAATTGTGGGCATCGCATAGGAGACACTTGTCTTCTTCTTTTAGATAGTGACCCTAGGACATGAGGTGACTTCCTTATCAAACACAATCTCATCCAAGTAAAATAGTGATGACTATATATGAAAAAGAGACAGAGCCACTCCTAGAGGTCACATAAATGTATGATCCCAACTCATCCCAAATTAGATATTATGGGAATGCCTATTAAGTAGCACCTGTGGAATCTGTAGTCGTTGTGTTGTGGCAATGAGGTCATTGTACCATTGTGGCCTCATTGGTGGCTGAAGGAAAAAATGTCATTGCTCAAAAATATTGGCAATATGACCATCGACATTGCGAGTGATACAGTGCCCCCTTAGCTACTACCACTTCCACATGGCAAAGTCAATGAGCAAGTAGCCATAGATGAAATAGTCGGCTCAGTCATGCGCATCCACACAAGCCTAGAATAGCTCGGTGAGTAGGTATTTTCACCAATTCATAGGTGCCCCATTCTTGTTGAACTCTGCCACCATAATGGCATCCAGGGACACTTTCCCTTTGTTTACTTTAACATCACCTTCCCCGCAATTAGGTAGCAATCCATGCATACCTACTCGTCATTAATTAGCACAATGTGCACTCCTCGACCTCTGTGGCGTGTGCCATATTTTTCGTATAGGCTTAGTTCCCCTTTCTTCTTATCGTGATTCCCAGAGCCTTGAAAGCCTTCTGTGACATCCTGACCCTACATGGATAAACCGATGAGCATATGAATTTCCTCCACATGGATTAGGTAGGCCTAGTCTAACCAGAGGGTATTGTTGTGCACTCTTCTAATTAGAAATTTGGTGCATCGTTCAGATTCTTCAAGAGCACCAAAGACAAACATGTCACATAAACACAACAAAGTGGAATTCTATAGGGGAATGTAGTCAGGATTCCACTGCCACTTGAACTCTTCATCGAGCAATGATATCCTCTATCCCATAATTTCTTGAGACCATTTATTGTAGAGGAAATTATTTTCACACCATATAGTGGAGATGAATGCGAAGTGGATAACAAAATCTCACAAAAAGTAGGAGTTGAAAATTGCATGCATCATCCTCCACCTTCTATAGTTCCAACATGCATTTCTAGCGATGAAGATCATAATAACACTAATGTGTTCTCTTTTAATCTCTATTCTTATGTAGTTGGCTCAATGTCTAATGAGTCCACACTTTTTTGCATCATATATTTCCTAGATGAACTAGAGAACTCTACATTTCTTGAAAATTATACCTCTACAACATCTTATGAGGAATGCAATGATCATCTCTTCGACTTAAAATATTTTTAGGAATACAAGGATCTCTTCAGAATGGTTCCTAATGATGGTTATGATTATCTCTCCACAACAACACACAACAATTATCTAGAAGGCACAATTTCCATTGAGTAGTTTCCTCAAATAAACATGTCAGAAGACCATATGTTTGATTGGTATTAGTAATGACACTAAAAAATACATTAAGTAAACTCTGTTGGACAAATGGTTTTGAAGGTCACCCGACTAGTTATTCTAACCATTGGAACTGGTTGATGTTGGTAAACAAACAACACTGGGGGGAAAAGTCATGAACGTGGGCTTATAGGGTGCTCAAGAGGCTCCATGACTGAATTTACAAGCAATAAGATGAACACACAATAATCGTTGGGTCAACGATTAAAGGGGATTATATAAGAGCCATGTGGGAAGTGATGTGCTTGACATGCATTGAATTCTATAGGGTCACAATAATGGGCATTAATGTCGACTAAATACCTCGAACGAGGAAAAATACACGACGTGATTGGGGAAACTAAATGCATAAATGGAAATTTGGTAATGGGACATCAGATCAACTCAGGAAAGTAATGAGTAGGAAGGTGGTTAACTAGAAAAAGGACAGACAATTTTTAATATTTAATTGACTAAGATAGGCATAGATGCAATAACAAATAAAAAGGTACTAACGAATTTTAACGACCCACGTGATGACACAAGGGCATGTAATTCAAATTTCGACAACATTAAGTATGAGATGATGTGATTACGACTTCCTTGACCACAAAGGTGATGTTCGAGCTGGACAACATGGAAAAAATGATGAGAGTTCTAGGGTTGATGACAACTGGACAGGTCACCATTGTATTGATGGAAATGGAAAATAGAGACAAAATTAGAAATCCTACCTACGACACTCACTCATGGAGATAGGAGAAGAAAAAAACTTGATTTATGAATAAGAAAGGTATGGATTCAGGCGTGTTCCATTCACCAATCCTGGTCAAATAAGTCCATCGGGTTATGCTAATCAGACAACTCCAGAGTCACAGATTTCCGCAACTATAAAAGGTCCAAGCCAATGAATTTGTAGCTTCCCTAGATGTTTTTGATACTTGTTCTTTTATAATAGTACAAGGTCACCTTATGAAAATGATTTATGTTTTATATTCCAATCATGCTATAGGCCTTTTGTCGGGATTTCTCTATGGTCTGATGAAAATATGCTAAGAATCTAGCTTCCTCAAGTACCATAAGTTCCTTGACCCACTTAGCAAGTGAGTCATCATCTGTCATCTTAGTAGCTTGTGCAACGAATAAACTTGGGGTGATAAAATCAGCTGACATAACTTCTTCTCTGCCATATACCAGTTGAAAAGAAGTATACCTTTTTAATCGCTTCATGGTAGTTTGGTAGGCCCATAACATAGTTGGAACTTGATCATCCTAATCATCCCTATTTGCACAACAGACTTTAGTCAGCACCATCTCCATTTTTTTATTAAATGCTTCCACTGTACCATTAGATTGCAAATAGTAGGGGTTTCTCTTATGATGTTGAATCATAATTCTCTTGTAAGGGCCACGATAGTCTCACTGAGAAAGTGGGATCCTTGATCACTGGTCAAGCTCCAAGGACAACCAAACTGGGTAATAATATTATGAAAAATAAACTATGTTGTTGTAGCGGTAGAGCAATCCCAGACAACCTCTGCTTCATCCCATTGATTCAGGTAATCAGTTGCAGTAATTACGTATCTTTCCTTTGAATGCTTAGTAGGGGGGTTTATCGTACTGACAAAACCGACAACCCATTTTTCAAAGGCTTGCAGTTCTTTGACAGGGTGTAGAGGTAACTCATCACGATGAGATGGATTTCCCATTCTCTAACATACATTGTAGGCCTGAGCATATTCCTTAGCATATTTAAACATTGTAGGCCACCATAATCCTGCCTGTTAGATATTTCTAGCGGTTTCCTTTCCCCTTACATGTCCTCCCGCAAATCCATTGTGACATTCCCACAAAATATCAGGTTGTTCATGATTAAGTACATAGCATCTCAAGATGCTATCCAATCCCATTTTTTATAGTTGGCCCACAATCAATTGATAATCTTTTGCAAGAACCATGAGGTGCCTCTTTTGGGTCGCAGAATAACCCGTCGTCATAGTACAAATGGTTAAAAATAATGCAATGTCTGACAAGTAATGAAGAATAGCCTCAATACGAAACATATATGCATGTAGGAGTTGGTCATGTATAAGTCTGCCACTTTCTCCTAACTCTAGTCTAGACAAATGATTTGGTCCCACATTTAGTTTACCAGGCTTGATAATGATATCAAAAGAGAACTCCTGGAATAACAACAACCATCTGCAAATTTGACCTTCTAACACAAGTTTGTTAACCAGATTTCAAAGCAAAGTGATCAGTAAAAAACTTAAAATGTTTTCCTAGAAAATAATGTCTAAATTTTTGTAAAGCATAAACCATTTCCAAACCTTCGCTTTTAGTTGTAGTATAGTTGTGCTCAACTTGGGAAAGATTTATGCTAGAAAAGTAGACAGGATGATAAATATTTCCGTCCCCTGGTTGTGACAAGATAACACCCAACACAATCACAGGGGCATTAATGTGCACATGGAACTCAATTTGCTAGTTAGGATAAGTTAAAATAGATGCACTTCTCAACTTCTGTTTGAGCAGATCAAATGCTTTACCATAGTCCCTAGTCCAACGAAATTCTTCATATTTATTTAGGAGTTGTTCCAAAGGAGTGGTTATACTAACATAATTCCTAATAAACCCGCGATAGTATCTGGTATGGACAAACGTAGTTCACAATTGTTTGACGGTGGTAGGAGGAGGCATATTGAGAATTACTGCAACTTTCATAGGATCCACTAGCACTCCTTCCCTACAAACTGTATGTACTAGCATATTCCTAAAGGGTACAAAAAAACAAAATTTTCTCATATTAAGAGAAATCTGTAGTTTTCTGCAACGATCCAACATCAACTGTAATAGCCCAATGTGCTCCTTGAGTAAGTTGTAGACATTCCAATCATCCAAGTATACCTCAAGAAACTTATGTATGAAATCGTGGAATGATGCGATCAATATTCGAGAGAACACTATTGGGGAATTCTTGAGTCTAAAAGGCATAACATTATAGAAAAATGATCCCCACTCAGTAGTGAAGGTAGTCTTTTTCTTGTCCTTGTTGGTGATTCAAACCTGGTGGTATCTAGAGAACCCATCAGTAAAGGAAATATGATTTGTTTCTTACTACTTGATCGAGTACCTCATCACTAAAGGGGGTATGAAAGGGGTCATGTACAAAAGAAAAGTTTAGGCTTCTGTAGTCCACACAAAATTGTATATCCTTCGTACCTTACTTGTTTTGTATGACGATAGGACTGATCCATTCAACCTTATCAACAAGGAAAATCATCCCAGCGACCAACATCCTATCAATCTCCTTTTTCACTTTATCTTTGACTCTAGGGTCCATATGGTATGTCCTGTGTTTAACTGGTCTTGATTAAGGATTTAATTATATCTTCATATCCTCTAAATCTCCCTTAATACCTTTTTGTTATAAAAAATTTGTAGGGAATAGGTCGTCATATTCCCATAGTTGAGCCTATATCTCTATCACGGTCTGCTTGTACCAATAATCCCCTATGGAATATATCTTAGGGTGGTCCCCACTCCCTATGTTTACTTTTCAGAAATTTAGGGGTTGATAATAAGAACTATTAACATCATTCGACTTAGTGTTGTGCACAACTCTAGTGCCTTCTGATTCTTTAAAGGTAAAATGCCTAAGATCTTCTAGGCCTTCAAGGTCTCTTGGGTCTTCATCAATTTTACTACAAGTCAAAGGTATTCATGTAGGGGAAGGGTAAAGGCTATGATCAAGGAGGTATTCATGTTCATAACATATGGTGGGAGGATGTATAGGTTTAAATTCATCAGTAAAAACCATTTTCTTAATTTGTTGCAAAGATAGAGTAATTTCATGGGACTTACCTGAGAATAAGAAGTCTTGGCAGAACTGGCTTTGAAGTACTTCCTAGCAAGTGGTTCGGCATCAAGCCTCCTCATGTACATACCAATTGGTTGGAATTTGTTCCAGAGAGTGAATAAACCAATGCACCGAAAATTAAGAAGGAAGTTGTGCAATTTCCCATAACTGAATACAATGCGCAACATGCTCCCTTGGATCATAAAACCCATCGTATGCTACCAAAATTGAGGTCTAACTACATGGTTCATGATCCTTATTCCACCGAGTAAACAATGATGGGGAGATAAACCAATATTGAATGGCACGATTTTCTTCATCCCAAGAAGTCAAAGTACCCTTATGGGTGGTGCACCACCTAGATGAAGAGGATATTAATGCAACATCAAGTATAGGAAGTATGTGTTCTGGTACAACTTTATCCTCTAAATCAATAAGAAAGCTATGCAAATCTGAAGTGCCATTGTAAATAGGGTAGTCTCTAAATTCTACTCCAACCCACCTATAAACTCTAATAGTCACACAACATCTTGAGAAGTTTTCATATCTTCCCTATTGCCAGTTGTCAAATGATAACTCTAAGTCCTCACCTGCATATTATACTTCGCCATCTTACAAAGTCATCGACAGTGGGGTTAATGTAGTCTGCCTACTTCCTTGTAGTCATAATATAGAGGTGATCCAAGGAATCTTCTTCCATGTTCTCCTCTACCGGGCCTATATATCGAGGACTTTGGTAAGGGTCTAAAGGTTGGGTTACCTTCATACCATCCACTTCAAAGGTCATGATTTCCCTCTTAAGATCTATAACAATGTAATTCTCATAAGACTAGTTGATGCCCAATAGAGCTAGGTATGGGTCCTTCTCCCCCATGATTTCTATAATCTTGAAGTTGGCCATTGCCTTTAATCCAACTAAGTCCACTTCAACATTTTTCATCCTCCCAACATGATAGATATAATACCGACTAGCCATCCGCAACTGAATGTGTGAATAGACAAGCTTGGGCTTACCCATGGCCTCCCAAGTATTCTTGGGTAGT
>CBVK0101020230.1:0-10163 GCA_900067695.1 Picea abies
TGTGTAAATAAAATATAAACGAATTGGGACTGGTAATGAATTATTACTGTTTGTATACGGGACTGTGTATTTACTTGCTTATTAACTTGGATAGGGCAATGTTCACTTATTTCTGTGTTTTATTTACTGCATTATGTACAGTAGGGTGTGTAGAGAAAATAATAGATTCCCCTTAGTGTCTTAGCACTTGGTCACTTGGTTTCGGCTTGACGTGCGCGCTTGGATTTGATATGGGTGGTTGATGCTTTGTGTGATAGCTCACGGACTTGACTGGAACCCTTGGAGATTAAGCCTTCCGCCACCTATTTAACCCTCGATGGCTGCGTGAAACCTTCTTTTATGTTGAGCATTACCCTTATTCTCTGGTGTTAATGTTGCCTGCGGGAAGTATAAGGCCCGTGGTTTCTATATATTCATTTAGGTCTCGCTTGTCATAGTTACTGTTGACTTTTAATATAACTCCTGTTATGAACAAAACCTTTAATTTCGGGCACATGTATTCTACTTTAATATGACTGGCTAGGGTTTTAAAAAGAAAAATGTATAACACTTTTAATTTTATGTTCAACGACATAAGCATAACCAGGTTAAACAGAATGTTTTAGGCACAATTTATAACTACAACTGATTTCATAGCGTGATTTTCGTATGGCTTTTGTGAGGAGCAGAACCGGGTGGAAGAAGCCTATAATATCTGTGATAATTCTGAAATTATAAAGGAAGTAAATTTGAAAATTATAAAGGAAGTAAATTTGAAACATCTCATACTTCGATTCCATAATTAGATTTGAAGCAACACTTTACAGTTGTTCTATATTCTAAGGCTTTTAGGGAAAAGGGTTCGAAGTTCAGGAGCAAAATGTCAGTGACAACGAATCGAACGATGATGCCAATGAGAAGAAAAGTTGCAGCAGTTAACCGCACGCTATGAAGCTAGATCAAGGATGAAGATCCAGATTCGCCAAGAAATTTTAGCATGCTAATATGGGATCCATCGACAATCTGATCGAGGCAGGTTAAGATTAAGAATTTGATAACGTAAGAAACTATGAGGAGATAATTGATACAACGAATAATATGCTTAGGTGCAATTTAACCTAGGTCTGTATGCAACAGAGACTTGTAAACTATTTGGTTTATTTAGTGTTAATAAAGACTTTTGAGCGGAAGAGAAATAAAAAAATATTGAGTTAAATGTTTTCATTTCGACTAGTATTTTGGACAGCTGGGGTTGATTTATATTTAATGTTATTAATATATTTTTCCACACCAGTCGCCCCTGAAAACCTTACCTAACACCTTCACCTCGACCTCGGTTGACGGAGTTGCACGTGGGCCGTTACACTCTCCCTCGATGAACGTGCAAACTGTCTGCCTGCGTCCTCCTTTGCCAGTCTCTGTTCCTTGACAGACTGTTTATTCCAGAATGCCAGCTTGACGAAGGAGTTAGACAGCTCTCCCGCTGGGGTCGGTGATTCTGGTTGATGGAGCGGTAGCGTATCCTCAGCAGCGTGGAGCACGTGTGGACAATGTTAGTAAGGCTGTCTTAATGGCCACATTAATTCTTGGAATCGGAGAAATCTTAAGGGACACGCTTAGGATACTGTTAATGCGGTTTTATTTTAATTTTGGCTCTACTACAGTTTAGGTCTTGGGACAAATTAGGGTTTTACTTACTTGGGCATTTGTTATTTGCAGTGTTATTATGGTCCCACAATAGTTGTAATGGTTAATTGAATAGTTATTTTATTTAAATGAAATGTTAGTGCTGGAGGAATTGAAACGTTAAGTATATATATTAATAAATTTTAATATTGGCTAAACTGTGAAGGTAACACTCGTTAATTTACAATGACAATATTTATTTAATTGCAACATTAATATAATTACTGGAATGTTAAATTTTAGGGGAATCACAATGTTAAGTATTGGTTTACTTATGATTTAATTGCAATATTATTATTCTTAATGGAATGTTAAAACTAGTTGAACTGCAATGGTAATTAGTGGTTTAATTGCAACTGTTCATGTTATTAATGGAATATTAATTCTAGTGGAATTGAAATGTTAAGAATTTGTTTACTTATTGTGTAACTGCAAAAGTAATATTATTCATGGGAAGGTTAATACTAGTTGAGCAATGGTAAGTAGTTGTTAATCGCAACTGTTCCTATTATGAATGGCAATGTTAATGCCTGTAGGATTGCAATGTAAGTAATTGTTTAATGGCCATATTAATTATTATTAATTGAAATGTTATTGTGGGTTGAATTGCAAGGTTGAGAATTTGTTCAAATTGCAATGTAAATTAGGTTACTTATGTTGTGAAGTTAATATTGTTAAATGTATGTTCGTGATGCTATTTAGATCGCAAATTTTAATATTTGTTCAATGGCAATGGTAACGCTTGTTAAAATGGCATTATTAATAATTAGCTTTATTACTTTGGTATTAATCGTTTAAATTGCAATAATAAGGTTGTATAATTTGCCAGGGAATGATGATGCATGAAAATTAATATTGTTTAATTGCCATGATTAGTACTTGTTAAATTGCATTGATAAGGTGGTTTAATCGCCAGGGAATTGAGGATGGTTGATTCGCAATTTTAATGATTGCTTTGCCTTGATATTACTTATTGATTGTACTAATAAGAGTCATTTTAATTTGCAAGGTCACTGATGTTGGGTGAGTCGCAATGTAATATTGTTAATCGAACTGTTCGGGATGAGGTCCTAGACTGCTAGGTTTTTATTTGTTAAATTGAAGCATTAATGATAAGGTCTCTGTAGATTAATAATAACTATTGGAGCATTGATCCTGATTGATGTCTTCGGGTCTCAATAGGAGTGGGTCGATATTAGAGTCCACCTGACTTGCGTCTCCCATAGAGGTCATGAGTGTCCCTGATTTGGCTATACTTGGTGGTATTGTAGTGCGTAGTCAGTTCGTGTCGGGCGGGATATAGAAACCACTTGTATTTTCGTATTTTTGTCTGTGTGTAATTCGGTGGAAGGGATCTAGTGTCGTATCAAGAGTCTCGGGCTGTTTAAAGGCACAATTCCACTCTTGTGACACACTCTGAGCCGTATCAGTAGTCTCGGGCTGTTTAAAGGCACAGTTCCACTACTGCAACTCTACTGTTGGATTCCTTTATTGTGTGACAGTACCGTACCTAACCCTTGGTGTCTGTTCCTGCTTACAGTGGCTAGTTGCATGCCTTATGTCCAGGGGCCTTTATTTCTTGTAGTCACTGTGATATGTCGAGTCATCTTGATTATGTTCGTCTTCCTTGCATCTTGTTGGTTCGGGTTGTGATGTAGAGTCGAGGGGGTTGATTCTTCTACACGCGCGCACACACTTTAACAACACAATTTTTTTTTTTTTTTGCACCAGTTGATAGAGTAGTTGTCCTTAACTAGGAGGGTTGTTACATATGGTATCAGAGTCGTTTCGACCCGTGACTTGGGGTTCGCTACGGCTTCGTTGGCATGAGCTTGTCTTATTATACTGTTGCTGATTGAGTTGATTGTGTGCGTGTAGGTAATCATGGTTAGAGGATGCCGTGGAGGCAGACGAAGGGGTGCTAGGGGAGGAGGTGAGACGCCTCCAGCAGCATCCATGCCTGAGGGGTCCGACTCTACTGTTGGATTCCTTTATTGTGTGACAGTACCGTACCTAACCCTTGGTGTCTGTTCCTGCTTACAGTGGCTAGTTGCATGCCTTATGTCCAGGGGCCTTTATTTCTTGTAGTCACTGTGATATGTCGAGTCATCTTGATTATGTTCGTCTTCCTTGCATCTTGTTGGTTCGGGTTGTGATGTAGAGTCGAGGGGGTTGATTCTTCTACACGCGCGCACACACTTTAACAACACACACAAAAAAAAATTTGCACCGGTTGATAGAGTAGTTGTCCTTAACTAGGAGGGTTGTTACAATTTTACTTTATTATTGAAGTCAACACTACTTAGTAAAGTCAGGTTTGTATTTGAAATGTAAATTGTATTCTTTGATTCTCTAAATTAATAGGAAGAGATAGGTTTTTTTTCATGAAGAAAAAACTCTACTAGTTTGACTGATGGATGAACCCCTGAAATGATTCATCTTTTGCACTTGTTTTATTACATTTATGCCAATTATGGTTGCAATTATGTTGTTCCATTGTTTGAAAAGGATAACATTTCCATTGGAGACAGTTTGTTTCTACTTTTAAATGTTTGTATTTTTTTTTGCATGATAGTTAAACCACATGCAAAGAAATTATATTGATAAATCAATGGGAAAAGGAAAATGCCTTCATTTTAATAGAGCTTGGAAGCATGCGGTACAATCTCTTGTTAATATTTATATTGATCATGATGAAGTCGAAGAACATGTACATGAAATTAATAGTGGTGTTGAATTTGAGGTAATAAAATTGTTGTTGTGATAGTTAATTGGTCCCAATGTTTTGTCGTAATTTGTTATGCTTAAGCTGCTATTTTTGACTAAAGTTTATAGCTTGCAATGTTATTTACTTGATATTATTTGAATGGTAAATCTGGATCAATTATAGCAAAGAAACACTAAAAGGTAAAGGCCATCTTGACAACAGAGCTTCCAAAGATAAAGTTAAACATCATGATGACAATTATATTGATAGTGATAATTATGAATACAAGAAGTATGTCTAGGACATTCATAGTGGTGTTGAACTTCGACATGTGAGTGAAATCATATGCTAACTATTAGAATATAATTGTTGTAATAGTTAATATGTCCCTATATATTCCTGGATCCCTCTTTTCTGATCTCAACCCCCCATTAAATTATATGATTTCAATGCTCAATGATAAACTTTTCATCTCATAAAAAAGAATCAATTTGTCTTGAGATTAAATGATTTTTTGTTCTGAACCATGATGATCGATGTTTCTTATATTGATCTAAAGATAGGTTGGTAATTCCTTATCTAGTTATTGAAGGATATATGGAAAGATTTATAGGGATAGAGTTCTTATTGTTAGGAGTTCTACATGAATGAGACTGTTGAATCCTCAATATGATTGGGGAGGGTAATTTGACTATGGAGACTTCCAGAGGACCCAATTTTCTCAATCCATACTTCCTCAAGGTAAATAGATTCATTTTAGGAAAGACTTATTTTTTTTCTTTTAACTATTGTTATTTATTGTAGGATGTAGGATCTCTTGTTTAAAATCATTTGTGTTACTACAACTTTATTGTGAGTTTTCTTTCACCTTGTCATAGCCTATAGGGAACACAAGCCTTCTCTTGTATATCAAAATAAAAACTTCATGTTTCCAGCATAGACTATGTTGGTAGGGTTTCTTAAGCAAAGTCAGATTCCAATGGAGTTATGTAGTAGTAAATGAATCTAAATTGATTTTGAGTTGGAAAGTATCTAGGATTAAAAATAGTCATGTTTTTGTTAGGCACTCACATTTTCACGATGGCTTGGGAAGTTTAAACTAGCATCTTTTGAATTTTTTATCATCACAATCTATCTGTTAATGATTTTACTCATGACAATGTTAGTGATCCCAATCTATTTGTTAATTATTTTACTCATGACAATATCCGTGATCCCATGCACTTTCCAAATCTCCCTCCTCAAAAGGATTCAATAAAACCACTTGCAATAGATGTGAGCAATAAAATCCCATTAATCTATCTTTGTGTGTCGTGAAGAGAGAGCATTCCCTATGTCTAAGGATGTCAACATAACCATATTCTAGAAAGAACCTATATCTAATTCAGAGAATAATTTATATTGTAGTTTGACTGGTGCAAAATCCAACTCCAAGTAAGGTGAATCTATGCAACTAAATAAACCTCCACATAACCCATTTCCAATTTTGGTTCCTATTCATTATTTTAACTTAACTTGTTTGTTTGGGCAAATCCCAACTCCAATATGAGTTCTATATAGCTAAACAAATCTATTTATGAACCCTATCCAATTCCGGTTCTAAAATAGGCTATGGATTGGATTGTCCATGCGAATCACAACTCCAAAATGAATTTTGTACAACTAAACAAATCTTTTAAAAATCCATCTTCAATTTGATTTTTTTTTTCACTATTGTAGGTGATCCAAGTGGATATTGGTGGCCACCCACCTATTCCAACTGGCTACTCTTGAGGGTTTTTAGTTCAACACATTCTTCTATAATTCTTTGTAATTGTGGGTTCTATAGTCTGGGGCTATCAATTCCCTACACAACTTCTATGTGGAGATTGGTGGTTGCCCACCTAACCCAATTGGATTATTTTGGAAGTTTTCATTTTAGTACATCTTTTTGTACTTCCAGGGTCATTTTACGGCTCAAAAACATGTTTTTTTGGCTTACCACAATCAAACTATATATGTAGTCAAAGTTTGATGGCATAACGTGTAGTTCTCAAAAATACCTTTCCAATGGCTATCATGCACCTAAAATGGAGGTCATATGCAAAAGTTACGACCTCGAGAAGTTGAGGTACCAACTTACCCATCAAGGCCCACATAACTTTTCGTGTTTCATCTCTTAGGGTTAGGATTTTGGATGTCTAGGGTTTTGGAATTCATGAGTAATTTTAAAAAGGCTTATGGAGCCTCATTGTAATCATTTTTCTTAGATGGATGCACGTAGTAGCCACATCTCTTCTTCGAGATAGCTACCACCATTCGAGAAAGTTTTTTCAGTTTTGCAGTTTTACAGTTTCAGCCTATTTTATTTATTCAATAGAAGTTATTCTTTTCTAGATATTTGTTGTTGTTCTTCTTATCTCTGTGTTATTGTGTTCAGCCTATTATTCCTTTTGTTCCGCTCATAAATCTGGATCAGTGGTATCAGAGTAGTCTGGATCATAGTTTTTCTTCGTGCATGTCCCTAACAAGATGTGGGTACAAGAAGTTTGGACTCGAACCAGTCAAGCCTTTGCAATATTGGCCATGATGGGCCCAAAAAAAACCCATGGGGGATGAGAAGAAAGATGATCGAGCAGGAGATCCTTTTAAAATATTTCTTGAGTAAGCCCTTACGCGATAAAGGAATGAAATGATGGAAAAATTTGCTTAGATCCTTCAGCAGCTTCCCACATGAGACACATCTTCATCAAGAGGCCATGCAACCCCCTTCAAGGTACAAGTAAATTTTGTTATTCCATTATTTTAAGGATTTATAGATGCATATTGTGTAGATAAATGGATGAATCTTATCTAAGGGTATTTTTCGGTCCACAATTTTTCTAACAGGGAAAAGATTTCTTTTGCACTCCTCAAGGTCGCCCCCCATGTTAAGGACTCGTGGGATACTTACTCTGATAAAAGGGCCATAGAGGAATATGTTATAGAAATATTTTCCTCACCATTGTTATCTTGCATAGAGGACCTTTTTCCATTTCCCTATGCAGACTTGTCATCCCTTTTTTATGAATCGAGAGCTAAAAATATACATTTTTCCACATATACTCTCCCTATCTATTATGCAAGATGCGTATACGCATGGTACTCCACTACAACCCATGTACATCAGGATTTGTGCAAGAAAATAAAAAAATAGTGTCGGGTTTCCATTTCACGATAGGAGATCTTTGATCCTTGGCCTTCCATATACTAGAAATGTTCCAACTCACCCCTTCAGATGCATTTAGATGGCTATAAGAGCACAATTTCGAGCTATGGAAAAGGGGAGAAAGAATTCAACTTTGAGAGAAAAGTTACTCTAGAGAAATTACTTCATATTGAGTGTGCATCCCTTTGTCCCTCAAGTCTGAACACAGTTTTCAACCCCCAAGCTCTTTCCTTATTGTTGAGATAACCTTCAACTTTGAGAGAAAAGTTACTCTAGAGAAATTACTTCATATTGAGTGTGCATCCCTTTGTCCCTCAAGTCTGAACACAGTTTTCAACCCCCAAGCTCTTTCCTTATTGTTGAGATAACCTCATTGTCTCTCTCATTCGAGCTTGCCTTTGGTGGAGGAGTGAAGTGGTGGAGACCCAGTTGGAAGGAACTTGGTTTCGAACCGTGCCGACACGAAAGTCTATAATGTTGTCACTTATGTTCATCAATTATTAATAAAAATACTCCTTTCATGTCCTATTGATATCGTGCAAATATTTGATTATTATCCATGGGCATGTTTGTAATGTTCATTAATGGATTATGTTATATGATGTGCTAACCCATTTCTATTATCACTATATACTTTCTCTACTTGTTTGTTAAGAACTTCTTCCAGGTATAAAACTTTGGGTCGAAGTTCTCAATGGTGGAACATCATCGAACGTTGGATCGAGGTAGGCGTCTGTCTTGTCTTGCACATTAGTCTATATAACATATGATGGAATTGAGTTGATTTATGCAGTCATAACTGTCTATTGTGGTTTACCCTTGGCCATAGAGATTTTTTCCCTTGTACCAGAAATGGCGACTCCACTGACGATAGATCTTTCTTCTAAGGGTTGAAGTATTTTTCTTCTTGCATTACTCTTTTTTCTTTGTGTTTCTTATCACATCACTGCTTGATAGATTTTGTTCACTCTGATTCTGAGTTTCTATCCTTTTGCTCTTTCCTGGCCTTGTTTTAAATCTTGTATGCTCATTTTTGCTTCTCTGCAAGATGTGTATATATGCACTATTCTTCTGAACAGTCGCGTATACCACTTTTACGGGCTTGTTTGCTTGGTTTAGTGACTGCCAGGTGAGATTTGTTATGTGTTGAGCCTTCTTAGGTCTCTTTAGTGTCTGTTGAGATTCTCTGGGTTGACAGGAAGGCTGTTGGAAGTTGAATTTATGGGCGTCATCTTTCTCATTGCTTTTCGTTTTTTATTTTTCCTTGAACCCTTGGTTGTTTTCTTGGCTTCTTGACTTTTTGCTTGAATTGTTTCTCTTATACCTAGTAGAATTGTTTATATCAGGCTTCTTCCTAGTCCATGCATTTTCTCTTTAATATATTGAAAATACAAAAATATAGGCATTTTTCATTGGTTAATTTTTTTTTCTTTGAACCGTTATCATTAGCTTAGTACATTTAGCTAAATATTGCATTCTATTTCTGAATTTGCAGAGTTGAAATTGAAAATTGCGTTGTTTTTATTAGCATATCATTCATTGAAAAGTTAAAGATAGACTTTGAATTATATTCATATTTATATTCTTTCAGATTCATAACATCATGACTTTCGCTTCCATACCCTTTTGAGTAATCACGACCAATAAAATTTACGCTTTAAAACTAAAATTGATTAGACATGATTTTATTTTTAGGGTGCACTAACTAGTCTAGGATTTAGTGCCTTGGAATAGGATTTTGTGAGTACACTTCTCCAAGCCAATTAAATCAACATATGTGTCTAAGATAGGGAGTTGAGAAGCCCATTGTATAATTGGTAATATCAGGAGGCTCCGCTCACACCAGAGTTAATCACGATGTCACGTGAAGTTAGTTGAAGGGATAACCCCTGTATACTCGCCTAGAGTCAGAGATATTTCTATGGATTTATTCGTATTTGGTAATATCAGGAGGCTCCGCTCACACCAGAGTTAATCACGATGTCACGTGAAGTTAGTTGAAGGGATAACCCCTGTATACTCGCCTAGAGTCAGAGATATTTCTATGGATTTATTCGTATCTAGGGATCTTGCTAGTTGAAGGGATAACCCCTTGGCCATAGAGAGTTTTTCCCTCGTAAAATAATCTACAATGTTTATGGTTTCCCCCACATGGGATTCATTCAAGGATTACATTAAAGAACAGTACTACCTTGTTGGAAGCTACGATGACCAGTGCACAAGATGGACCACGTTGCTTGAGGAAAGGGACAAGACAATACTATATTTCACCAATATTCTCCATACCTTGCGCACCAAATTGGGTATCAAAGAATTTGAACAACTTATGGTGCTCAAATATTTCAATTTTCTACATATATATATTCAAACATAAATGAGGTTCTTGGACATCGCATCATTAGATGTATCTTATAGATATACTGTGAATATTAAGAAAAAAATTAATAAGAAGAGGTGAGAGTTTGGATCTGCAAACTCCTCATAGTTGAAATAGGGAAAAGGTGGCCCCAACCCACAAAACAAGGGATATATCAAAGATGTTAACTCTCAGGAAAACCAGTCCAAGCCACAACCCAAGAAGGGTAATGAGAAGTCAAAGAAGGA